>AWOL01S0090927.1:13046-69985 GCA_000715115.1 Nicotiana otophora | reverse complement strand
TGTAGATTTGTTGTTATGAAGATAGTGATTCTAAGGTGCGCACGTACTCGCGGCTATTCCCTGTTCTTATATCCAAAGGAAAATTGTGAGTTTTACAGGGAGGTCGGTTTGTGCTTCCACCTTCTTGCTTTGCTTTGTTCTCCATTGAAATCCTACTCGAGTTACCATGGTTAGCATCTGCCTAAAAATAATGTTTTCCAAAATTATGTGTATAGTTATTTAAAACAAAGTAATATTAAATAAATTAGATGAACCAGTAACTGTGACATTATCAGAGACATTGCGACCTTCTTGCCATAGAATTTTGAGGGTCCTCCTCACAATTTTGCCCCAGTCATTCAGATGATTTCTGGATATTCCGCACACGGTGCCGTTAGCTGAGCTTGCCCCGGAATTTTGAGGGTCCTCCTCAAAATTCTGCCCCAGTTTCTGATTGTGGAAAAAATGAGACTTTTATTGGATTGTGACCGAAACTACTGTGCTGCCTATGTATCCCATCTTAAACGGGAACCAGGTCAAGCGTAGTTCAGTTACATCAATTGCATAAATATAAACAACTTTAAACATAGTATCTTTTAACTGTATCTGAATTGATAGGCTTTGGCCAAATATCTCCATCCATTTCTGCGAGTATGAGTGCTCCTCCTGTTTGTAATATATGAACCATATAGGGTCCTTGCCAGTTGGGTGAGAATTTTCCTTTGGCTTCATCCTGATGTGGAAAGATTCGTTTCAGCACCAGCTGCTCCGGTGCGAACTGTCTAAGTTTGACCCTTTTGTTGAAAGTTGTGGACATTCTGTTCTGATAAAGTTGACCATGACACACTGCATTCATTCTTTTCCCGTCAATGAGAGATAATTGTTCATAGCGACGTCTTACCCACTCTGCATCACTGAGTTCAGCTTCCTGCATAATTCTCAGAGAGGGAATTGCTACCTCGGCAGGAATGACGGCTTCCATACCGTACCCCAGTAGGTAAGTAGTTGCCCAGGTTGACGTGCGGACTGTGGTCCGGTACCCCAGTAAAGCAAATGGTAACCTCTCATGCCATTGCTTGTGGTTGTCTCCCATCTTCCTCAGTATTTTCTTGATATTCTTGTTTGCGGCCTCCACGGCTCCATTCATTTGAGGCCTGTATACCGTGGAATTATTGTGCTTGATTTTGAGGGTCTCGCACATAGCATTCATTAGGTCAATGTTGATATTGGCGGTGTTGTCGGTGATGATGGACTCTGGAACCCCAAATCGGCAAACAATACGATCTCTGACAAAATCTGTGATGACTTTCTTGGTTACAGCTTTGTAGGATGCAGCTTCGACCCATTTTGTGAAGTAGTCTATGGCCACTAAAATGAACTTGTGCCCGTTTAAAGCGGCGGGCTCGATTGGTCTAATGACGTCAATTCCCCAAGCGGAAAAAGGCCAAGGTGCACTCATTGCATTGAGTTCATTTGGCGGCACCCGTATCATATCTACGTGTATTTAGCACTGATGACATTTCTGGACATACCTGATGCAGTCTGTTTCCATAGTTATCCAAAAATAACCTACCCTCAGTATCTTATTGGCTAAAATGAAACCATTCATGTATGGTCCGCAAGTTCCAGAGTTTATCTCTTTGATCAGTTTAAAATCTTCCTTGGCGTCAACACACAGTAATAATCCTAAGTCTGGAGTCCTTCTGTACACAATTCCTCCACTTTGGAAGAAATGGTTGGACAATCTTCGGAGCGTGCATTTTTTATTATGCTTTGCATGCTCCGGGTACTCTCCTTTTGCCAAGTACTCCTTGTTATCATGGAACCATGGATTCCCGTCTGCTTCTTCTTCAACATGAGCATAGTAAGCTGGCTGATTATGAATCCTTACCGGAATGGGGTCGATGAAATTCTTGTCTGGATGTTGTATCATGGAGGATAAAGTGGCCAATGCATCTGCGAACTCATTCTGGATTCTCGGGACATATCTAAACTCTATCTTTGTGAACCTCATCATCATCTCTTGCACATGATATAGATATGGTAATATCTTGGTATTCTTTGTAGCCCATTCTCCCTGCACCTGATGTACCAGAAGATCTGAATCACGAATTACTAGTAATTCCTAGATATTCATGTCAACAGCCAAATTGAGCCCCAATATGCAAGCCTCATATTCCTCCATATTATTGGTGCACATAAATTTGAGTTTCGCGGATACCGGATAATGTTGACATGTTTCTGACACCAAAACGGATCCAATACCCACTCCTTTGAAGTTTGCGGCTCCATCGAAAAACATTCTCCACCCGTCGTAGGCTTCGGCGATATCTTATCCTACGAATGATACTTCTTCATAAGGAAAATACGTTTTTAGTGGTTAGTATTCTCCTCCTACAAGATTTTCCGCAAGATGATCCGATAATGCTTGTCCCTTAACCGCCTTCTGAGTCACATAGACGATATCAAATTCACTCGACTATATCTGCCATTTTGCCAGCTTCCCTGTAGGCATGGGTTTCTGGAAGAAGTACTTCAGAGGATCCATCTTTGATATGAGATATGTGGTATAGGCACAGAAGTAGTGCCTCAGTTTCTGGGCTATCCAGGTCAAAACACAGCAGGTGCATTCCAGCAAAGAATACCGTGCTTCGTAGGGTGTGAACTTCTTACTTGGATAGTGTATGGTCTGTTCTTTCCTTCCCGTCTCGTCGTGTTGTCCCAAGACACAATCGGAAACCCCATCTAATACGGAGAGATAGAGTAGCAGTGGTCTACCAGGCATCACCAGAAATTCATAATGACCATATCTGGTTCAGAAAGCAGTTTTCAGAATATCCGAATCCCGAATCTTCAACTGATGGTACCCCGACCTCAAGTCGATCATAGAAAACACCCTAGCACCCTGCAAATGGTCAAATAGATCATCAATACATGGAAACAAGTACTTGTTCTTAATAGTGACTTTGTTCAATTGGCCATAATTAATACACATTCACATAGTTCCATCCTTCTTCTTCTTCACGAATAATACCGGTGCTACCACTGTCAGGAAAGGCAACAATAAATACTAAATTGGGCTCTCATTTTACTATTTGGAAATCATATTTTTCCTTCAAAAATAAATAGAACTCATAGAGTAAGTGATAAATATTTTAGCAACTAAATTTATAAACAAGCCATCACCACTCCCAAAACCCATTGTCACATGCATGAGCATTTACTAGGAATATAAAATAAAATACAGCAACTCTCCAAAATACAAAATAGACAGAAAAAATATAAATAACTCTGAAGGAAACTCTACTGGCTGCGGATCGTAATAAAGAATGCGGCTCACCTAAGTCTCTGCCTTAACCACACCTCAGGGCTCACAAGGCCTCTAGACATATACATACCTGGACAAAAATATGCAGCGAGTGTAGCACGAGTACGTTATCAACGTGCATCCAGTAAGTATCAAGCCTAATCTCGAAGAGGTAGAGACGAGATGGTCGACTTTGACACTCACTAAGAGTCAATAATAATAAAATAGAGATAGTTAAATCAACATGATTTATAGTAATAACAATAATTTTCTTTAATCAACATAAATAATTAATTCCTTCAAATGCAACAATTCCCAATTTATCAATTAGCTTCACAAGCAGCAATTACAATATCACGGTATCGTGTAATTATTATTATTAGGCACGATATCTGCTGAGGTCGTTCAGCCATATCCAGAGTGTCGTGTACACTAGCGAGGGATGTGCGGCGCGATACATAGATGCATCTATACTGCCGAGGCATTCGGCCCCCTTCACAAGAAAGGAAGACATTTTCTTATGTACCTCCGGAATTGGAGTGAATTTATTACAAGATTAATATGAGAGGATGTACAATTTCCGTTAACAATTAAATAATTTAAAATGAAAATTAAGTATATAAGGTTTCCATATTTTACTATCTTTTGCTAACAATTCACAATATATTACAAATAATTTAATTAAATAAAGAATTCAATTTACACACGTAATTCATGATTTTGAGTCCTAAACTACCGGACTTTAGCATAAATAGAAGCTACGTACGGATTCTCGACACCTCATGCATACATAGCCCCCACATTTAGCAACAATTATTAATTTAAATCACCTGTGGGGTACATTTCCCCTCACAAGATTAGACAAGAGACTTACCTTGTCCAAAGTCCGCTTTTCCGATCAAATGTCGCGTAAAACCTCAATTCGATGCCGAAAAATTCTGAAACTATCCAAAAGTTATATAAAATAATTAATACATGATCACTAATTCGAAATTTATCTATTAAATAAATTATCCTATCTAAAATGGTAAAATTTCTAAAATTAACCCCGGGCCCACGTGCCCGGATTCCGAAGAGTTTTGGAGGAAAACGTTACCCATTATCTGAAAAAATCAATTATAAAATTTCCACCCAATTCAATAACATTTTTGTGGTTAAAATCCCATTTTTATATAAATCTAGGTTTTCATCTAAACCCTTGATTTCTAAGATTTATTGATTATAATCTACCCATAATCTATGTACTTAACTCAAAGTGTGTAGAACGAATTTTCCTTGAAGTTGCTAGTTGAAATCCCCTATCAAAATGCTCCACAATCGCCTAAAATATGAAGAAAATAGGCTAACAATACGCATCTACAAACTTATATGAAGGTTCTGCCTGTTGCGATTTTAGAACCTGCGGTTCCACACTTGCATACAATTCCTCGCAGGTGTGCATTTCTCCCTTTTTGGCCTGGCACTACACCTGCGGACAATGGCTCCGCATCTGCAGCTCCACAGGTGGGCCCATCCCTTCGCACTTGCGCATCCATCTGCTTCTGCGCGCCAATCCTTTGCACCTACACATTCGCATGTGCGCCAAAATACTCGGCATCTGCGGTTGCTGTCCAACTCCTCTCCTTCGCACCTACGACTGGTTGCTCCCACATACGAGCTCGCATCTGCGGCTGCCCATGCGCAGGTGCGATCATACCAGAAGTTGGAAGATTCAGCTCTTCCTCCAAATTCCAAAATTGGTTCGAGCCTCGTCCGGTTAACACTCGGGGCCCCCGAGGCCACGCCCGAACATACCAACAAGTTTGAAATCATAAAACGGACTCGTTCGAACTTCCGGAACGTGTAACACAACATCAAAACTAAGAAGCATACCCCAACCCAAATTAATTCAACTTAGAAATTTCAAATTCTTCAAACTTATTCGGAAGGACACCAAATTTTGCATGCAAGTCTTAAATCACCATACGGAACTATTCCCAAACTCGAAATTTCTAACAGACCTTGGTTACTCCAAAACCTACTCCAACCTAAATTCAAAGAACTTAAATCTTCAAATAGTTGATTTTCACTTATTAAGCGCTAAAACGCTCCCCGGTTATCCAAAACCCGATTCGAACATATGCCTAATTTTGAAATCATCATATGAACCTATTGGAACCGTCAAATCCCGATTCCATGGTCGTTTTCTCAAAATGTTGACCGAAGTCAAACTTGGCCTTTTAAAGCCAAACTAAGGAACCAATTGTTCCGATTTCAACTCGATCACTTCCAAATTCCGAACCAACCATCCCACAAGTCATAAATTAATAAAAGCACATACAAGGAGTTTTATTTAGGAGAATGGGGTTCTAATAGGCAAAACGACCTATTGGATCGTTACATTCTCTCCCACTTAAATATAAGTTCATCCTCGAATGTGCTAAGGACTGTTTCGGAGTTGTCCAAAATCACTATTTAACACTTCATGCACCTACTCGTGCTACCACACCCAGTTGAACACATTAGCTCGAGCCAATTTGAAGATTCTCCCCTTTATTTAGGCAATTAAGCCTTAGAGCCCAAATTTTAATATCCAGAATTCTCCACCATGCTTGTTTCCAACCTACGAACACCGTATCAATCACTACACCAAGCACCAATCCAGGGTTGCATACCAATATTGAATTTAGACCATGCACCACACCATTCACTTGACTATAATAACATCCTCCGATAATAATAGCCGAAATTCCACAAATCATTTATCCACAGCACACCTCATGATACATATAAGTCCTGTTACAACTCTTGAAATGCTTCCACGATGAAAGAGATGCGTATAAACTCATAACCATTTGCCGAATTAACAAATCATGTAGTCTCTCCCCCTAACAAGGACCATCACCTCATTCTGAACTTAATAGCGATATTTGTTCTTTAATATACCTTATATAAATCTGATTGCACTGATTTCAGGTCCAGTAGTCTCGTCTAACCTAGTATAAGCTACACTGGCATTAAGCCACCTCAAACACTAACCAATATCTCATATGACGACAACAATGCGCCAACATGCTACAAACTCAAATGTGATACATAAGGAAAAATGAACTCTGAAAAGAACTACTCAACCTGCATAACTAATTTAACATCTTAAAAGATGTCATGAATCTTTCTCAGACAATGCGTACAAAACACACATGAATAGATATAGGGAACTGTGCTAAACATCACGCTACTTCGGCATGCGACACAATTCACATATGATACCGTTGCGGCATGCAACCCGATTAACGCTTAATAATCTAAGGAAAATACACATCCAACCGTAATGCTTATACTCACTAATCTACGAATATCAATCATAAGCACTCCAAGTGCATAATGCAAATCATGGGGACACGGGTAGCATCATGCGCTACAAAAGTCGACCACAAATAAGGTGTGATATATGATCTTCAGCTCGAGAGCCATCCTGCTCATATAACACCACCGCTGTGCGGGACCTCAACACATTGTACAAATAATCAAGCCATCTCACTGCCCACACGACACTATAAAGTATCACATGAAATAGCTGGCGATGAAAGTAACATCCCATGCCCGAATATTCTTCCATAAGGAATGCTATTCTGAATGAACACACCCATGCTAGTGTAGAGTACATATCCACATTTGGACCCATCAACGGACCTCAACCCGATTCTGATCATACCATGCTTGGGTAAATAATCTCTCAAGGATCCACAATGACCCTTTTCCTATGACGCACAACAACAGTCGAATTCGAAACAAACTTTCATAAATTCTCAACCAACTGAATAGAGCGCCATTCAGGCATAATTTCTCAAATTAGCGATAGTACCACAATCTCCATACTTAGTCTCAATCCTTGATCAATTAAGTGACCACAGGTCATACTTATACAATCTTCCCGTGGACTACGCTCCCATGACCTTCCGCACCAGATAACAAGTTTGCACCTGCATACCACCGGCCATACTAATGTTGTAAAGCGAATCAAGGATCCACAAATCAATACAAAAAGCCTCTTACACATGACACCGATCTCAGATGACACTGAAGACAATAACATCTTGATTTAATCCTCTAAATCCTTTTCTGCTCGTCCTAGCTTGTAACATTCTTGTCAACACCGAACCACAACCTTGACCCTTAACTTCCAAATCCCATGCCGCTCACTGCACGTATCATGCCGCTATGCGATAATACACGTATTCACTATAACCCTTGAACTACTAGTGGAATAAGTTACCCCATTGGCTAGAAACTTTCACTTAGCTCATTTCCAAAGGACCAATGCAATACGCAACCGAATTCCTAGACCGTAGAGATATACCAACCACAAGTCACGATCTAAACTAACATGACTTTTCCGGAATCCGTTTACACAACAAGACCATTTGAATTAAATACTTCCCGAATCAATCAATTTATGGTGGCTGTCAAACCCACGAGTACAATCACAAACCATATGTATAACTTCATGCTAAAGAAACTGATCACTGCAACAACCATGCTGATTCAACCATTACTAATCGACCCCGCTTCCTCTAATTTATTTCTACTTGTCTAACTAATAGTAACAATAGCTCCATTCAAACATAATGAACCAAATCCGCACTCATCCCGAGTGACCCCATCTCTTAGGACCACATTGTCTTAAATCCCACAAACCATCGCATACCCCCCTTGTGCGCACATTTGCATCTTCAACTGATATGCCCATTCTAATATTTCCTTTATGTATCTGAAGTCATTTTCTCCTTTCCTCCAATATTGCTTTGCTTACCCGATAATAACATAGAACACTCCAAGTCCCGCTCACAATCCACTACAGAACTCGAGCCTTAACCATACCACAAACCCGAAATCTTTAAGCACCACACTTATTTTATTATTTATTATTTATTATTATTATTATTATTATTATTTGAATCCTATGACTTGTTCCCAAATACGATCAACTCTAAGGCTCTGCTAGCACGTGAACGCTCTCTCAAAGAAGCACCTGACTGAATCACCTTCCTTGTAATCCATATATACACGAGGCAAAAATCTTGAGTCTTCCCAAAGCCTGAACATGAATTGATAAGGATAATTGTAGCACACGTTCCTTAAATCCTTGGCTCAAATCACCACTGATGCTCTTTTTTCCTTAGTCGTAATAACCCACAAATATTCTGATAACCAAAAACCTCACAAGTACACAACCATGCAATCCAATCGTAGATGGTGGGGCTCTCCCATTTAGCTCGAAGCTACAATTTTATAACCATGGAACCTACCAAGATTCCTTCTTCTTCATTGACATGACCTCGTACAATCGACCCGCCAAATTCCTCAAAATCTTCCTGTTAACCATTTCATCAACACTCTAAATCACTAGCCACATTTACATGCTCGACCTCTTACCGGATAACCAGTAAAATTCTTCATAGAAGCTTCGTCAACACCACACAACCGCTAGCCTGCTCACATGAGATATCCCACCTCTGAAAATTCCATGCCGACATCCTCCAACCACGTTGCACCGAGTACAATTACCATGAAACCAATAAACCATTATGAGCCCGTGCTCATTCACCAGTTGTACAAGTTCGTTCACTCCTCGTGGACATCAACTAAAGGTGCGACAATACATTCCAATCCAAAGTCATGTTGTATCCTGCTTCATATCAGGCAAACTCATTTCTGTCACGTCTAATCTTCCCCTGTATAACAGCCAACATTCCAAATTAAGTCTGTAGACCTAGTCATTATCCACCATGAATCCTAAATCACTCCAAACTTTCCTCAAGATGTGTAATTATCCTACCCCATAACCTATATGCTACCCTGCCACTCTCCCACTTTGGTTAAACCCTCTCCTTTAAGGAACTACTCAACTTTTGTTTCTCACACTTGGCCTTCTAGGAACTTAACCACCACAAGACACCACCCATATGTCCTTCCTCATCCTCCGCTGCCCAGATGTTTCCTTAACTCAAATTTCGTATCTGTAGCACTTGAACCAATAGATCGTTACCAGCTATAAACCTCTCCGAAGATCATCCTTCTCGATCCATCAGCACTAGGAACACCGATTTGATCCTGAACCACTGCACACCGCGATTTTTGACAGCTGCTTCCCCGGCACCAATTCCTAACACCCCATCGTGAAGGCGAGTTGAAGAAAACCATAACACCAGTGAACCTTAACACATTTAACAAGGCGATGCCACCACATCACAGTTGAGAACTCTACCATGCTCGAAAATATCAAGCCTCATTACTCCATCAACCCTAAACATGAACATTCATAATACGATTACCTTTCCTCTACTGGGATTAAATGCAGAACTCTACATCATCATGTATTGAGAAAGACCTTATTTCAAGTCGTTCACTACGTCGGCATATAAATGAGTACCCCGCCATTACATCAATTTAGGGATATAATAACTCATGAACATCGTAGCAAATTGTGCATAGCCTCAAAACCACCCAAAATATAGCTACTGAGTTGAAATGACAGAATATCATTCTGCAAGGAGACGACAACAGCCCAATTAATTACGCAGGGAGATACATCCTGCACCACATCTGTAGTACCATTACACTTCCTCAATTCCCGATTTATAACAAGCATTTCACATCGCACAAGATTGAATAGGAAATACACATAGTCATAAGCCTCAAAGAAATTAAATCGCACGATGAGGAATTAAGAAGGGAAGTGCTCCTAACATCCCTGTAGCCTCTCGAAGATAGGTACAGATGTCTCTGTACCGATCCGCAAGACTCTACTAGACTTTATCATGACTCGTGAAACCTACGCGAACCTAGTGCTCTGATCCATTAAGGCCGTGATGGCGCCAGACACCACTATCAAGAAAGCCAACAATAAATACTAAATTGGGTTCTCATTTTAATATTTTGAAATCATATTTTTCCTTCAAAAATAAATAGAAGTCATAGAGTAAGTGATAAATATTTTAGCAACTAAATTTCTAAACATCCCATAACCACTGCCAAAACCAGGTGTCACAAGTGCATGAGCATTTACTAGGAATATAAAATAAAACACAGCAACTGTCCGGAATACAATATAAAATAAAACACAGCAACTCTGAAGGAGACTTTACTGATTGCGAATCGTAATATAGAATGCAACTCACCTAAGTCTCTGTATTAACCATACCTCTGTGCTCACAAGGCCGCTAGACATATACGTCTGTGCACAAAAATATGCAGCAAGTGTAGCATGAGCACGTAAACAACGTGTACCCAGTAAGTATCAAGCCTAATTTCGAAGAGGTAGAGACGAGATGGTTGACTTTGATACTCACTAAGGGTCAATAATAATAAAATAGATATAGTTAAATGCAACAATTCCCAATTTTCAATTACCTTCTCAAGCTGCAATTAAAATATCACTGTATCGTGTAGTTTTTATTATTAGGCACAATGTCTGCCGAGGTCGTTCAGCCCGATCCAGAGTATTGCGTACACTGCCGAGGGACGTGCAGGGCAATCCATAGATGCATCTATACTGCCGAGGTGTTCGGCCCGCTCCACAAGAAAGGAGCACATTTTCTTATGTACCTCGAGAATGAGAGTGAATTTATTACAAGATTAATATGAGAGGATGCACAATTTCCTTTAACAATTAAATAATTTATATAGAAAATTAAGTATATGAGGTTTCCATCCTTTACTATCTTTTCCTAACAATTCAAAATATATTACAAATAATTTAATTAAATAAAGAATGCAGTTTACACACGTAATTCATGATTTTGATTCCTAAACTACCCAGACTTTGGTATAAATAGTAGCTACGTACAGACTCTCATCACCTCGTGCGTACGTAGCCTCCATATTTAGCAACAATTGTTAATTTAAATAACCTATGGGGTAAATTCCCCCTCACAAGATTAGACAAGAGACTCACCTTGTCTCAAAGTCCACTTTTCCGATTATATGTCGCGTAAAACCTAAATTCGATACCGAAAAATTCTGAAACTATCCAAAAGTTATATAAAATAATTAATACATGATCACTAATTCGAAATTTATCTATTAAATAAATTACCCTATCCAAAAATGGTAAAATTCTTAAAATTCACCCCGGGCCCACGTGCCTGGATTCCGGAAATTTTAAGAGGAAAACATTACCCATAATGTCAAGAACTCAATTATAAAATTTCTACCCAATTCCATTAGCATTTTTGTGGTTAGAATCTCATTTTTATATAAGTCTAGTTTTTTCATCTAAACCCTTGATTTCTAAGATTTATCGATTATAATCTACACATAATCTATGTATTTTAACTCAAAGTGTGTAGAAATAACTTACCTTCAAGTTGCTAGTTGAAATCCCATCTCAAAATGCTCCACAATCACCCAAAACATGTAGAAAATGGGTTAAAAATACGCAACTACGTACTTAAATAAAGGATCTCCCTTCTGCGATTTTTGCACCTGCGGAGTTACAATCGCACCTGCGGTTCTGCACGTGTAGACAATTCCTCCCAGGTGCTCATTTCTCCCTTTTTTGGCCTGACACCGCACCTGCGGACAATGGCTCGTTTCTGCGCAAACGCAGGTGCGCCCATCCCTGCGAACATACCAACATGTTTGAAATTATAAAACGGACTCGCTCGAACTCCCGGATCATACCCCAAACCAAATTGATTCAACTTAGAAATTTTAAATTCTTCAAACTTACTCCGAACGAGCCGAAACATACTTGTACTACTCGGAATGACACCAAATTTTGCGTGCAAGTCTTAAATCACCAATTCCGAAATCATCATATGAACCTATTGGAACCGTCAAATCCCGATTCCGGGGTCATTTTCTCAAAATGTTGACCGGAGTGAAATTTGGCCTTTTAAAGCCAAACTAAGGAACCAATTGTTTCGATTTCAACCTGATCACTTCCAAATTCTGAACCAACTATCTTCGCAAGTCATAAATTAATAAAAGCACATACGAGGAGTTTTATTTAAGGGAATGAGGTTCTAACAGTTAAAATAACATGTTGGGTCGTTACAGGTGCACCCTAAGGCGATACGCTTGGTCTGACGAACACTTTGGCTAGTAACTCCTCAAGTTGTTCATTGATCTCCTTCAATTCTTTAGGAGCCATGCAATACGGTGGGATAGATATCGGCTGGGTATCTGGAGCCAAGTCAATACAAAAATCAATATCACGATCTGGTGGCATGCGTGGAAGTTGTTAAGGAAATACATCGGAGAACTCCCGAACTACAGACACTGAATCAATGGTCGGAGTGTCTGTAGTAGTATTCCGAACATAGGCTAAATAAGACAAACAACCCTTCTCGACCATATGTCGAGCTTTCAGAAAGGAAATAATATGAATAGATGCGCTGGCATATGAACTCTTCCACTCCAACCTAGGAAATTCTGGCATTGCCAAAGTAACAGTCTTAGCATGGCAATTTAGGACGACATTATATGGGGATAGCCGGTCCATGCCCAGGATAATCTCAAAGTCGGTCATATCAAGCAGCAGAAGATCTACTCTAGTCTTATCACTACAGAATGTAACAACACAGGATTGATAGAGAAACACCCAGGAAATGAGCAAATAGAGATGTGAATTGAGCAAATAGAGATGACACACATGAATACGTAGATCCTGGATCAAATAATATGGAGGCATCTTTGCCGCAAACATAAATAATACATGTAATCACGGCATCTGAGGCCTCTAGGTCTGGTATGATTGGAAGAGCATAGAACCAAATTGGAATGCCAACTAGCTGGCCTTCACCTCTAGGACAACCCCTACCCACCTTCCCTCCACCTCTGGGTGGTCTGACGACTAGTGGAGAAACTGGTGCGGTAATCATAAGTTGCTGACCCTACAGCACTGGTCTTCCCAGAATCTTGGGGCAGAATCTCTGCATGTGATTGGAATCCCCGCACTCGTAATAATTTCTCGGTGCGATGGGGTGCTGACTAGAAGTCTGACCCTGGTGACCTGAATACCCACTAGAAGAACCCTGAATAGCTGGTAGGTGATAAGAAATTTCTAGCATAGCACTGAAATAAGGTTGCACTAGGCTCCCTAAGGAGGCGGTGGTGTTGGATATGGGGGCCTGTTGGACTACCTTTTCACGAATTGACCTCAACCCCCAGACGGAGCACCTATGAACTGGACAGAATATCTAAACCGCTTATCCCTCATAAACTTCTCTCGGCTACGCTGACGCACACCCGCAATCCTTTGGGCTATCTCTATAACCAGCTTATAAGAAGTTCTCATCTCAACCTCTCGGGCCATAGTGGCCTGAATGCTAGTATGTAAACTTGAAACAAACCTCCACACTCTATCTGCCTCAGTAGAGAGTATCATAAGTGCATGGCTAGATAACTCAGAGAACCTCGCCTCATAATCGGTCACTCATATCTGACCCTACTAGAGCTGATCAAACTGAAACCGCAACCCTTTCCTCTGGGATGGTGGAATATACCTGTCCAGGTAAATACGGGTGAACCTATCCCAAGTAATGGGAGGAGAATCTACTAGTCTGCCAAGAAGATAAGACTTCCACCATCTACGGGCTCTGCCCTCCAGCTGAAAAGTAGCAAAGTTTACCCCGTGAGACTCTAATATCCTCATGTTGTGCAGTATGTCACTGCAGCGATCAATGAAGTCTTGGGGATCCTCATGTCGCTCACACCCAAAGACAGGAGGATGTAGTCTATTCCATCTGTCCAATAGCTTCTGCGGCTCGGCGGCAGCAACTGGTCTAGGCTCAGGTGTAGCTGCTGCCACTGGATGGACTCCACCCACAGGTAGTGCACCCTGGGTCAGATATACAGCAGTTGCCTGCCCCTAAGCATGTGCGGTAGGGGTCTGTGTTCTGCCGCCCGCCTGAGATGTGGCTAGTTATGCTGGAAATAAACCATCTTGAGCCATAGTTTCCATGAACCGCAGCATACGGCCCATGACCTTCTTGAATCCTGGTGCAGACGTGAAATCCACCGGAGCTTGCTCTACTACGGGCACCTCCCCCTGTTTCTTAATAACAGGTACCTCTGTTGGACCCTTTAGTGGCATAACTAGAACAATTCTAGGATGTCCTTGTCTCCTACCACGGGCTGGAGCCCTCCCTCGACCTCTGCCTAGGCCTCTAACAACAGGGGGAGTAGCTCTTCCCTGATCTGGAACCTCATTAAAGCGCGTTCTCACTATCTGTGAGAGAATAAGAGAAAGATATTTAGTAGTACATTATTTGCATGATGGAAGCTGAAGAAAGGTAGTTTTCCTAACACCCTATAGCCTCTCGAAGATAGGTACAGTCATCTCCGTACCGATCCGCAAGACTCTATTAGGCTTGCTCATAACTTGTGAGACCTACGTGAACCTAGTGCTCTAATACCATGTTGTCACGACCAAAATTCACCTATAGGTCATGATGGCGCCCAACATCCTAGCTAGGCAAGCCAACTAATGATGTAAACATATATTCAATTCCGTAAAAATTATCCGAGTAATAAAACTCGTCGTACTTGCAAAAATTTAAGACGATGTGAGGAATAAGATAAATTAAAACCCAAGTAAAATAAATAAATCCACAAATTCTACTAGTGTGTGCCAAGACATGGTGTCACAAGTGTATGAGCATCTAGAAGATTATACAAAATTCTAAGTATTGTCTGAAATAATATAGACTGAATACAAATACAAGAAAAGGCACTAGTTGTTGCAGAACGTCTCACAAAGCCAACTCACTACTAAGCCCCTAGATAACGTGGGTGCGGCTCCGACAGTACCTGTCTCGGGTCCTGCACAAAAAGTGCAGCAAGCGTAGAATGAATACGTAAACAACGTGTGCCCAGTAAGTATCAAGCCTAATCTCGAAGAAGTAGTGACGAGAGATCGACTTTGACACTCACAATGGGTCAATAATATTACAATAGAATATAATTAATTAAACATGAATTTTAGGTGAACAATAATTTTCTTGACAAGCAGAAATAATTAATTCATTAAATTTCATTAATTTACAATTTATCAATTAGCTTCACATGCTGCAATTAAAATATCAAAGTATCGTGCAATTATTATTATTAGGCAGGATTTCTGTCGAGGGCATACGACCTGATCCAGAGTGTCGTGTACACTACCGAGAGACGTGCCGCGCGATAAATAGATGCATCTATACTGCCGAGGTGTTCGGCCCTCTCCCCAAGAAAGGAGGACATTTTCTTATGAACCTCCGGAATAAGAATATATCTATTTTTTTAATTTTCTTTTAAAATTTGTTTTAATTGTTTTTTTTTAAATTAACACACGAGGATGTACAAATTTCTACAACAGTTAAATATCATGAACAAAAATTCAAGTAAGTGAGATTTCAATCTTTTACCATTTCCTCTAACAATTTGTAATATAATTATATTGCTTTAATTAAATAAGGATACAATTGTCACAAGGAATTCATGATTTGAGTCTTAACTACCCGGACTTTAGCAATATTAGTAGCTACGCACGGACTCTCGTCACCTCGTGCGTACGTAGCCCTCACAATTAGCAAGAATCATTAATTTAAACCACCTATGGGGCAAATTCCCTCTTACAATGTTAGACAAGAGACTTACCTTGTCTCAAAGCCCACTTCGTGATCACAATGTCGCGTTACAAATCCCAATTCGGTGCTGAAAAATTCGAAACTATCCAAATATTATATAAAATAATTAATACATGCTCAATAATTCAAAATTAGACTGTTAAATAAATTACCCGACCAAAATAGTAAAATTCCTTAAATTCACCCAGGGCCCACGTGCTCGAATTCCGGAAATGTTTAGAGGAAAACGTTACCCATAATCTCAAGAACACAAATATACAATTTCCATCCAATTCCAAAACCATTTTTCTGGTTAAAATCCTATTTTTATACAAATCTAGGTTTTACATTTAAACCCTTGATTTCCACGTTTTACATGTTATAATCTACCCATAATCTATGTATTTAACTCAAAGTGTGTAGAATTAACTTACCTTCAAGTTGCTAGTTGAAATCCTCTCTCAAGAATGTAGAAAATGGGCTAAACAATGGCTGAGGCCCGATTTTAACACATTCTGCCAAGCAGCCTTTTCGCAGATGCGGCTTCCCCCTAAGACGGCCCCATCCGGTTCTGTGGCTTGTACATTGCATCTGCGATGTGCTTCTTTGGTTGTAACTTCACATCTGCACCCAGTCCGCTTCTACAGTGCATTTCACGCACATGCGGGCTCACACATACGGGCTCGCACCTGCGGTTGGCCTAGCGCAGGTGCGGTTGCAGTAGAAGCTGGAAGCTTCTGTTGCTGCTCCAATGTCCAAAATCAATCCGAGACTCATCCGGTTAACACCCGAGGCCCCGTCTAAATATACCAACAAGTTTGAAATTATCAAACGGACTTGCTCGGACCCTCGAAATGTGTAAAATAAAACTAAAACTAAGAATCATACCTCAAACCAAATTGATTCAACTTAAATTTTTCAAATTCTTTAAACTTACTCCGAACGTGCCGAAATATACTTATACTACTCGGAATGATACAACATTTTGTATGCACGTCTTAAATCACCATACAGATATTTTCTGAGGCTCAGAATTCAAAACGGGCCTCAATTACTCCAAAACCTATTCCAAACCAAATTTAAAGAACGTTAAACCTTCAAATAGTTGATTTTCCCTATTAAGCGCTGAAACGCTCCCGGGTTTTTCAAAACCCGATCCGAACATATGTCCAAGTCCAAAATCATCATATGAACCTATTGGAACCGTCAAAATCCTATTTCGGAGTCGTTTTCTAAAAATGTTGACCGAAGTCAACTTGGCCTTTTAAAGCAAACTAAGGAACCAACTTCTCTGATTTCCACCCAAACACTTCCAAATTCCAAACCAACCGTTCCCACAAGTCATAAATTAGTAAAACCACATATGGGGAGTTTTATTTAGGGGAACGAGGTTCTAAAAGTCACAATGACCAGTTGAGTCATTACAATTCTTGTTGAGTTATTCACTACTGGTTATTGTTGTTGAGACTCTTGTGTACATTGTGGTTGAGCCATGGGCACTTTATTGTGCTGACATCGTTATTGTTGGTTTCTGTGGTAAGTTATGATATTGGGAACTTGAGGTGCGATTTGTGATACGTTGTGATATTGATACACATGTGGTGGTATAAGGTTTTGGGGTTGAAACACATGCGGTCAGATAAGGTGGCCTTGATAAGCGTGGCTAGTAGGGGAACAACTATAAGCCACGCGGTGTGATAAAGTGGGCTAAAATGCGGGATGCTATTTTGGAAAAATAATTTTTAAAACTAAATGTAAAAGCTACCTCGGTGATATAAGGAAAGATTGTGACTTATTCTTGTCATTTGAGACTACAAGGCGGTACCTCGGTAGTGACTCTCATTGGTATTTATCCATTGTTGAACATGTCTTTGGTTGTTGTTTCCTTAGCATATTATTATTTGTTTTTCTCCGTGATACACTAATTGCTTTAGTTCCATGTAGATAACCTTGATAAGTTATTTGTTGTTTCAATTTAAGTATTGTCATTATTACACTGCCTTACACTTGTTCAGTCTTCTTATTTATTCTATTAGGGCATTGATCTGACTTCGTCACTACTCTATCGAGGTTAGACTTGGCACTTACTGGGTATCATTGTGGTGTACTCATGCTATATTTCTGCACATCTTTGTGTGCAGATTCAAATACCTTATACCAGCCTAGGCATTAGCGAGAGTTCAGCTGCAGAGACTTCAAGGTATGCTTGTCGGCGTCCGCAGGCCTCGGAGTCCCCCTCTACTTAGACTGTTCTTTTTTCCTTATCCTTTTATAGGTAGTGATGTATAGGATTATGCAGTACGGCTATTTAGAGCTTGTGATTTGTATTCTTCGGGTCTCAGGAGTTGTATAAACTGAGTCGCAGAGTTTATTTATTATAGTTGTTGAGTTTTGAGACTTATATTTATCATTTCAGTTATTTCTATGTGAATGTTAGGCTAACCTAATCTTAGAGACGAGATGTCATCACGACATCCTATGGAGGGAAATTGGGATCATGACAGGAGTTTATCAATGGTCTTTATTTTTGTCTTTACTTCATTTTATATGATGAAATAATAGTTTCTTACACACGTGCTTATAACATACATAGATTTCATAAAGGAATATTTAAGTACCACTTAGCCCTTTAAATAGAACACAAATTAGAATCAATAAACTCAACAACTTGAAATTTCTTTTCAACGAACACAAATATAATCTACCCTGAAGAGAAACGTATGAGAGAATAAAATCAAGATCATTTAACTTACTTTGACAACAAGTTTAAGTTGAGAGAGAACTAAGGTTGCAGTGCAAAACTTGTGAACAACAGTGTTGAGAAACCCGATCAAACGTTGACACCAATCAATTAAGTATATGAACAGGGCGAGGTTAAAAACATGGGACTCTTATGTGAATAACTAATGATAGCCTTTAATTATCAGTAAACCAATAAATGCCACAAGAATAGTTTTTCAAATGGTAACAAAATGATTGACTCTTGCAACATTAATCCCGCTTTGATCATTAACATGGCTTCGACATTCTCTAGCTTTTCAGACTAGGGGAATTTACTACTGGCAAGGGAATGTTTTGATAGAGTTCAAAAATGATATTTAATTAAAGGATACAACCTTTCAGAAAAAAACACTTCAAATAATCAAAGTACTGCGTTTTTAATAAATATTATTTATATTTATAGAGGTTATTTTGAAGGGCATTTTAGTAATTCAACTTTTTAGGTTCTCACTTTATAATAATATATATATGTCATGACCCAAAATTCAACTAGTCGTGATGGCACCTAACCGAACCCGCTAGGTAAGCCAATTAACAGTAAACCACAATATAATGATGATGATAAGAGGCAAAAATGAAATAACTAAATGTTATACAATTTTCCAAGGACTTGTAGTACAAATCATGAGCTTCTAAGAACAAGAGGCAGCTATAACCGAAACGTAGGTACATCTTCAGTGCCAGCTCCCGCCACTCGCATTGTAACGATCCGACCGGTCGTTTTGAGCATTTGCACTTCGTTCGGTGGTTTGAGGGCATGAGTAGCTCCGTATGATGTATTACGACTTGTGTGTTTCATCGGTTTGGGTTTTCGGTGATTCGGAAATAGTTTGGAAGAATGAATTTTATTGTTGAAGCTTTAAGTTAGAAGAGTTGACCAAGTTTAGCATTTGTGTGCCTGACCCCGTATCAGAGTTTTTATGGTTCCGTTAGGTCTGAATGGTGATTTTGGACTTGGGCATAGGTCCGGATTCGCATTTGGATATTTCTAGAAGGTTTCGGCACATTTTGGCGAAAATTGCAAAGTTGAAGGTTTGGAAAGTTGAGAGGTTTGATCGAGAGTTGACTTTATTGATATCGGGTTGGGATTTTGATTCCGGGAGTTTGTATAGCTCTGTTGTGTCATTTGGAACTTGCATGAAATATTTGACATCATTCCGGGTTGATTTGATATGATTCGACGCGTGTTGTAGAAGTTGAAAGTTCATAAGTCCATTAAGTTCGATTTGAGGCGCGATTCGTAGTTTTGATGTTTGATGTGATTTTAGGCCTTAATCAAGTTCGCGTTATATTATGGATCTTGTTGGTATGTTCGGACAGGGTCATGAGAGCCCCGTGTGTGTTTCATATGGGTTTCGAGCCATTTCTTCATGCTTTAGAGTTGCTGGTTTTTAGCGTGGTTGTTGCTCTTCGCGATCGCGAAGTCGTTCTAGGAGGTCATAGGTTTTATTCATCATCGTCGCGACTGTATGCACATGATCGCAAAAGTCCAGTTGGTTGTGGTCTTGTAGAGATAGAGATGGAAGGGGCATCATGATTCATTGTTCGCGTTTGCATTGTCCCTTCCACAATCACATAGACTGGGGGCTCAGGTGCATCGCGTTCGCACCGCTGGTATCACGATCGCGTAGTACATGTTTTTGGCAGTTTTTGTTTCTTCTTCGTGATCGCATCTGTAATTCCGCGATCGCGATGTGCAAATGTCGGGGCAGAATATAAAGTACTCTATTTCGAGGGCTTTTGATATTTTATCACTTTTCCTTATACATATTTGATTATATTTTGTGATTCTATATTTGTTTTTAACATTAAATTAGTGATTTGAATTGGAGGAAATAAGAATTTGTTTTTCTAAAAACTTTCAAAAATGTAAAATGAGGATTTGAAGGCCGATTTGATGTCTGAATTGAATAATTTTGGTATGGTTGGACTCGTATCATAATGGGTGTTCGGATTTTGTGAATATTCTAGGGCCTGAGGTGGGGGCCCGGGGTTGAATTTTTGAGTTGACTTTTTAGTTTACATTAAAGATCGAAGCTTTATTATCCAGAATCGTTTCCTATGGTTTTTATTTATGATATTGAGTTATTTTGTATAGATTGGGCCGTCCGGAGATTTGTTTGACATGATAAGGTCATTTTAGAGTATCAGTTTAGCTTATTCGAGGTAAGTATCTTGCCTAACCTTGTGTGGGGCAACTATCCCTTAAGATTTGGGTTAAATTGAGCTATTCTTGTTATGTGAAAGCCATGTACGCAAGGTGACGAGTGGGTACATGACCTATATATGGTATTTGATCGGTTTAGATTATATAGACTCTTTCCATGCCTTTAATCGAATTGTCATAGCACATGATACCTATCATTGTTAATCTACTATTATATGCTCTATTTGACGTTGTTAGCACTTGTTCTACCTCTTACTTGTTATATTCCTCTTATACGCTTTAATTGAAATTATTGCTTTCCTTAATGTCTTGTTACCTTTCGTTGTTGAGTATTCCCATTCGTTTTGTTATTATTGAAATTCTCGTACACATTCTGGTTGAGCCATCCGCTATTTGTTGTGAAAATAATGAATTGTTCTTCCTTTCCGTGACTCCGTGCTTATTTGCTACTTGCCTTAACTGTTGTACTTTTACACCTTAGTTATTATGTGCTTCACTTGTATTGTTGTCTTGTAAAAATTGTTGCATTCCTCTGATTATTAAGTGGTTCCTTTCTTGCCGTGTACTCATACCCTATGATTGTAGCAATTCTTGTAAAATGAGTGTTGGATTGTTGTTGTTAATTTAAATTGCTTGTGTATCGGATAGCACGCCACAACGGGTAGAATAAGGGAGGATTATGATATTTATAGATGATAATACGGTGGGATCGGGTTGCACGTCGCAACAGGTAGAATACGAAAGGATTTGATATTGATATGGTGGGATCGGATTGCGCTCCGCAACGGAGTTCATATGTAATTCTTGATATTGTTATGGTGAAATAAGTGAGGATTGTGTTTGTACGGTGGGATCGGGTTGCGCGCCGCGGCAAATTGTGTGTGTTGTATTCATTGTTGTATTGTGTTAGCTTTCAGTAATTATCATATGAGATTCTGTGGACTGATATTTTTGGATTAGCAAATTTTGCGAATTGAGTTTTTTCATTAGCTTACTGTTTTGCCGTCAATTCCTGTTTACCTTTCCTATTACTATTATTTTGGTGAATTGATTTTCAAGATGAATTTACTGCGTTGAGTCATTATCACATACCATGTTGAGTTATTAGTAACATATTAGTTTTAAGTAAAAGTATTTTTAACATTCTTATCTTATATGACTCTTAAGTTGGAACCCGTCATTTCTTTCGGTACATTACTATTCTTAATAGTTGCCACATTGTACTTTAATTGATTTCTCAAATTAAACTCCTTACCCTATCTGGTGTTTTTACTTTACTTAACAATCATTATTATGTTTTATTTTAACAAATTCTATATTTAATTCGGTAAGTTATGTAATGCTTCGTTTTATTTGAAATGTTATTTTTTTACCCAAATAATATCTAAAATAAACTCATTTCCTCATTCGATTCCCTACTTTATTCAAGATTGTTATTATACATTATCATATATAAATAAATCTCTCAAACATTTTATTTAGCAATTTTCACGGATATGATGTACATGATAGCGCGTGGACTTTGCCGTGCGAAAGTGATTTGAAACAATGGAGGCATGAGCTGCCACACTTGTAAGATTTGGAAGTTCTGACTTATGATTTGAGACTTACTAGGAGTGGTACCTCGGGTAGTTCTTGTTGTGACTTGTACATTAGAAATGATTTGATTGATTGAATTGTCACCGGTTTCCCTTACTTGAATTCATTCATATTTTATCTGTGTCCTAATTATGTTGTTTCTTTATTACCTGGTTATTTAATGTTGCCATTCGTGCTCCTATTATTTGGATTGTTGATCGTAAATTTGTGATCCTCTTGTTGTTGGTCTTACATTGATGCTCTTTCCATTATTATCTTTAATTTATATACTGCTCAAGTTACATGTCTAGTAAGTGTCTTGACCTGGCCTCGTCACTACTCTACCGGGGTTAGGCTTGATACTTACTGGGTACCGCTGTGGTGTACTCATGCTATGCTGCTGTATATTTTTGTGCAGATCCAAGTGCTTATGATCGAGTTGGTTTGAGACTTATGTCTGTGCGGTTGGAGACTACAAGGTATATGTGTTTTGATGCTCGCAGGCTCCGAAGTCACCTTGTATTGTATTTTATTTCCACTGTTTCCTATTATTCTAGGACAATGTTGTATTGTTATTTCTAGTGACTCTTAGAAAAGCTTATGACTTGAATTTCTCATTTTGGGATATCGTATCATGTTGAGATTGTTGGCTTATTATAGAAACTTCTGATTCATGCTTAATAGCTATTTGGTTAAAAATATATTATTTAATCAGCAAGTGTTGGGATACCTAGTCTTAAAGATTAGGTGCCACCACGACATCCTATAGAGGGGAATTGGGGTTATGACACGCAGCAACATCAGCACCAAAATATGCACGCAAGGTGTCGAAGTGTAGTATGAGTACAATCAATCATATGTACTCAATAAGTAACAAACCTAACCTTAGGTTTAAAGCAACGACGAGTTTAGACAACGGTCAGAGTCCAACACCATTAGCCAAGAACAACTCCTAATAAAATAATAAAATCAGTAAAAGTAATTACTCAAAGATATGATGCTCAACTCGTTTACAGTTACGAAAAATAGGCATAATTTTAAGGTATAACAGTAAACCCAAATCTTTCACCGAAATCACCAAAATAGGAGTATATAAGAAATCTATGAATATTTCCCAAAAACTATTAACATTAAACAAGATATTTCCTTCTCAGATAGCATTAGGAAAGTACATCTCTTTGTCTACATGTCAATGTGCATATGAAGTCATGAATCTCACAATACCATTTAGCACGAGGAAATGCATCTCTATGCCTACATGCCAAGTATGCATCAAAATAATAAACTCATGTACTCACACTCTTAGAGTACTCAATCTCACCGTCTCACCCTAAATCACTCGGTACACTCAATCACTCGTTACACTCAATTACTCAGTAGACTTAATCACTCAATCACTCGGCACTCGGTACACTTTATCACTCGGCACTTGGTTCCTGAGCTCACTGCTGGTATGTCAGACTCCGGAGGAGCGGAGCATGCCCCAGTGCTAATATATGGCAACATGGATTGCTTCGGCGTGTAGCCCGATCCTATAATAAGTGAATAAAGTCTGCTATGGCATGCAGCCCAATCCCATAAACAACTTTTGTGGCATGCAGCCCAATCCCATAAATGTCACTCACAGCTCGGCCCTCAGGCCCCAACTTAGCCATCAATATCTCTAGTCTCTCGGGCTCACAAATCTCATGTCAATCAGCCCAAACAATGATAACATAGTGTAACAAACAATGATAACCATACTCTAGATTCAACATCCCACGCGTACCGACCTCTTAACGGCTCGAAACCAGTCAAAAGCAACTCCAAAACATCAAATAATGCCAAAGAAAAAAAACTGAATAGATAAAGGCCGAATCTCTAATCCAATGCTCAAAGTCAACCAAAAAGTTAACAATAGGATCGCCATGGATTCCATATGCAAGCTTACCCAAGTGAAGCCTGAACCAATACAAGCTCACGCGAATGAAAACTGACTCAATCAGAGTTCGATAGCTCAACCAATTCTCCAAAATATCGCTCTTGGTTGTTCATAACCCAAGAGTCCAATCCACACCAGTTGGCTCCCATATCTACCGAAATACTCCTCCAAAACTAGCCAAATTCGACTTTGTTATTATCCTAATATACGAGAACAAAACCGCAAAAGGAATAGAGAAATAAACGCCTCTAACTCATTTTCAATTTTTAAAATTTAGGACATAACCATATGTCTTGATTTAAAAAATTAAATAGGTTTTCAACAAAAATCATGGATTAAAGCTTATACCAAGGGAATGCAAAAAAGGGAAATACTTAGGTTACGATTTAGGCCTTATCCCATGGAAGAAACTTGATGAACATCCTTGAATTCTCCCAATCCCAAACTTTCAAGATGAGAAAAACTCCAATAACATTAATAGCCAAATATGCCCAGCTGTTCTGCCTCGTTTCTTATGGTACACAATCCCAAAACTCACTTTTGATGCATCAAATGGATTTCTCGTGAAATTCTAGTCAATTTAGGTTGTTGAATCACTCCATTTGTCGTTATAATGAAGGAGATATGTTGGTTTCAATATATGGAAATAGTGTCGATTTTTAAATACGAATTCAGTAGCAATTTCATTATTAATCTGAAAAATCTGGCAACCCTATTCTTAGTAAAATGACCATAAATTCCTCATATGATGTCGAAATGTAATGATTTCAGTTTCTTTGATTCCAAAATTATGATATTGATATAACGGTTTAGTCGAAACACGAATCAAAGGCCGTTTTATCAATATGTAACCTTTATGATCAAATTGACATCGAAACCGAAAACAATCACCATACAACCGAAACTTATCCAAAACTCTTCGAAATTTAACCAAACGTTGTGGACATGTCCAAAATCGTCATACAAACTTATTGGAATAATTAAAACCCAATTCTGAGTCCATTGACCCAAAAATTAAACCTAGGTCAACTCTTCCAACTTAAAGCTTCTAAAACGAGAATCATTCTTCCAAATCAATCCCGATCCGCTCGAAAACTGAAACCAACCATACACGCAAGTCATAATACATAATATGAAGCTACTCAGATTCTCAAACTACCGAATGGAATACTAAAGCTCAAAATGACCGCTTGGGTCTTTACATTCTCCCCCACTTAAACATATGTACATCCTCGAACGTGCCAAGAGTTGTTCCAAAGCGATCAAATTGCCATATATCCTCACCATACACATAGTCATGGGTTATCCCACGTCACCCAATTCCTATAAGACCAACAACACCACCTAATAGAGATTCCTTACTTCAACCTTAGTCCATAAACCTTAAAACTCAAATCCTAACATCCAGAATTCATTATATGACCCGATTCTTCAATCTATGCACCGTATAACTCTAAAGAAGATATATCAATCCCTAACCATATATGATGACACAATTACATGATATACCACAAAACTCAAATACTCATAGCAATAACTTTCGACCGGAATAGCTACTTTATAACCAACCTGACACCGGTAACAAACCTCATATCAACTAAAATCTTATTCAGAACCTTCATACAGTACCAATGATGAAATAAACATACAGAAACTCATAACCATCCAACAGATTAACAAGTCGCGGAGCTCTATTGCCTGGAAAGAACCTTAGCCAAAATCTAAGCAGACTAGTAACACAATTGTTGCAAACATACATTAATCAAATCCTATGGAACTCATTGTAGGCCCAATAACCTCACCTCATCCAGTACAGGACTCTTTCATATTGCACAGCTACTCGACCGACCTGTCACATAAATCCTACTTAGAGCCACATACCATGCAATTCATGCACCAACGAACAATATCTCAAATATACCTAATGATGGAAATGAAGAAACCATCTCGCAAGCTCAACAGATACAAGCACGAAGCACAATGCTATCAATCCACCACACACGGGGAAACCTAACACACAAAATAAGCACAAAGGATATTATCCTAGCATAACACCACTACAATGCATGACCCAATCTAAACATCGGTCCTTATGAAATACCTCAAGCCACAATGCTCAAAATCAACAACCATATGCAATTCGAAATCAAGTACACGAAGTGCATGACCATAACCACAGAAAAGAGAAGAACACAATTTACCACAGCCTGAAAAGACCATAACCAAGGCACAATCAATCATTCAACACCACAATAACCATTTCGCTTGAATTGCGCTGTAAGGCCCAAACAGAATAACATCGGGTGTGAGTCACACATAGAACATATCAGAACAAATCACAACCCTCCATAGAATAGAAGAGTAACACATAGAATATATTAGAGCACGAACAAGCTCAACTCTAACTGAATGACACACCTTTCAGCAACAACGGTATTGAGTCAACAAATGCGACCCTGAGTAGAATAGATATCCTCATTGGGCCTACCAATGGGCCCCCAAATCAACTCCGATTATCCCCAAATGGATACATAGCCCTCCAAAAGTCAATATTTACCTAACCATAGCACAAACTACCATCTAGCGAACTTTGGCCACATCTTCACAATCCATAACCCCGAACCAAGTTGCTTCTGAGAACTCCCAGTCTCAAAATCCATAGAACACATAAATCACCATAGTCGATCCCAACTCCACCACTTGAATGACTAACACATCTCTCATACATAATCATCCCCACAAGAAATACTTCTATAAATCTTCAATCCCACATAGCAAAATCTGAACATCAGCAGTTAATCAACTAGGCGAGTATCGCAATACAAATGAAACATCGGTAAGTCAAAACACAGTGCGCCTTTTGAAATACGCACCCTTTTCAGGCAATACCAATTATTAATAGGATACATCTAGTCATCTAAAACCGTCCACGTTGCCTAAGAATTTATTACCTTCTCCTCAAAAATGAACTGTGACCTTGCACATGCAAATCTCAATCCCACACAACACACAACATCTATCATGTTGTCATATGAAAAGCATGAGAATGTCATAATTAACTCTGAGTCACCAGGAGAATACATACCCGATCGATTAGAAACCTTCCATTTGATCCCATCCAGGAGAAAATCACAATACGTAACATGCTCCTCACGCTGGTAGGAAATGTCCATCTAAAATCGTGGTAAAAACCATCGGGAACTCTTCCAAACCCTCTACACATAACCAAGCAATCAGAACTGAATCTCTCTAACTCAACCAAGTCACGTAGGTCACCAAACCCAAGAGTAGTGCCACAAAACACATGTAGAGACTCACCACATCATAAGTACCCAAAGAACCGATCATATCCATTACCGTTCTGATCCAACCTACTACCAAGCAGTCGTATTTCTCCGAGTTCCTTCCACATTACCCTCTAGTTGACACATCTCCTTGCCAGAACATGACGATCCTTACTCAAGCTCACCACAAGAGATCCTAGCATAAAACAACATTGTCGTAAGGCCTATAAGTTTATGTATTCCCCCTTAAGAACCTCAAGAGTACCACAACCGAGACACCCACTCTGAAAAGAGTATCTATGAATCTAAAGTCGTTACCTTCACCTTTATGATACTAAAATGTAGAATCTATAATAACATAAAAATAACGCGAGTCTCGATACCATCGGATTTAAATCTCAAATTCTAGCCATATACAAATCCGAAAAATTCTCAATTGATACATATAAATCTTGAATCAATTAGAACATTCTTGACAGTCATCCACAGTGCTCAAATATCAATTACATTGCCCAAACGTGTGGAACGATATGTGCCCCATTAGCACGAAAACATCCAAAGAAGTAACCCCGCCTTAACGCAACCAACCAATTCCTACTCCATTCACACTAAATCCTTCACGAATAACAACTCAATCATTCTATGATTCCCATATACCCATATAGTGTAATACACCAGGCATCCAGAAATCTCCTTCCTTAACTTATTCACAAAACCAACCTCGGCAAGTCATAACCGATCCACAAGTATGCCTCAGACAGAAACCAATACAACATGTAACCATGCAATTAAATCGTCGATAGCAGACACCTCTACTTTGCTCAAATCAATAGATCAAAACACTCGATAGCTCACAATGCCCATACTTTATTAATGGAATAATACCGCAGTGAGATCCAACTAAGTCCTTCATAAGCTCCTGCAACACAACCCATAAAATACCTCAAATTATCTACTAAGCTCACATTCATCCTCGTGAAAATTATGTCAACTTTCTACACCGATCCAAACTCAAATCGCAACACATATAACCCACTGGTAAAAAGAAACACTCCACAAAAAATCATAAGGATCACATATCAATATACCACCCTGCATGAGATAACTTGTCTGCTTAGCCTCAAATTGGCATTTTACTAGCCCCAAACCAGGGCCACAACCATCATGCAATCACTTATTCTTCCTGAATCTAAACTCGTCAACAAGACATAAAAATCTACTTCATCCCTTAACTGGACAACATGAAAGATCCTTCAACACGATCGTAACTCGAGACTATGCAACACAGCAAGACAAGAATCAAGCATCCAATAGTCCTTTTCAGATCCCAAGCATCCCTCCTCGTCACATCAAGCTATCTGAACACATCCCGTAGTCACAACACATTCATTATATATATATCCAACCACTCATTGAGCCATTAATCCCGCTCCTAGGGGAACAACCATACATAAGAGTTCGAAGCACATACTTATGCAACTAAAACTATCGAGCCCAAGTTGCAGTCAAAACCAGGCCTCGAGTCCTCCATACTGGCCCAACTCCAAAACATAGCAGCACATCTCGCATCTCATCCATAAAATCCACAAGTCGTCGATGCACAACTGATATCGAGCGCTCATATGCGCATACGAGTGAGTGGCAGGAATTCAAAGAGATACGCTTCAACCTGAGCCAATGTCGCACGATAAGTACAGAAAGATGAAAATTTTATCCTAAATTCCCTATAGCCTATCGGACATAGGTATGGACGTCATCATACCGGTCTGCAAGACTCTACTAGACACTTGCTAATGACTCGTAGAACCTATGAACCTAGAGCTCTTATACCAACGTGCCACACTATAAAATTTAATTAGTCTTGATGGACCCTAACCCAACCCACTAGGTAATCCAAGTAACAATAAACCACAATATAATGATAATGATAAGAGTAAAAAATGAAATAACTGAACTTTATACAATTTCCCTAGGACTGGTATTACAAATGATGAGCATCTAAGACTTAGAGTTTATATAGCTGGTATGAAATAAATACATCATCTGTTTGAAATGTAGATAAATAGATTTATAAATCTAAATCTACCAAGAATAAGAGGCAGCTATAACCGGAACACAAGTAGATCTTCAATGATAGCTAACGCCACTTGCAGCAACATCAGCTCCAAAATTTGCAGTCAAGGTGCAGATGTGTAGTATGAGTATAACCAACTCCATGTACTCAATAAGTAACACACCTAACCGTAGGCTGAAAGCAATGACGAGCTTAGACAACGGTCAAAGTGCAATATACCACATGGATGACCTCAATGAGTCTCAACAGAATAAGCATATAGCCTAAACATGATTCACAACTCAATTTCTCTAACACGTAGAAATTTCACGGATAGAAACAAGATTAGGTAACTACACGGTATCACAGAATTAGTGAGTCATAACTCACATGGTGCATGCTCACACGCCCGCCACCTAGAATGTGTGTCACCTTAACACCAAACACATAACACGTATGTTTAGGGATTCATACCCTAATCACCAAGTTTAGAGGTGTTACTTACCTCGAACAAGCCGAATCTAATACCGAGCAAGCCAAACAATACTCTAGATTCAGCATCCCGTGTGTACAAACCTCTGAACGGCTCAAAACTAGCCAAAAACAACTGAAGAACATCAAATAATGCCAAAGGAAACAAACCCAATCGATAAAGGTCGAATCTTTAATCAAAATCTCAAAGTCAACCAAAAGGTCAACAAAGTTCAACATCGAGCCCACCTTGGATTCTGAATCCAAGCTTACCCAAGCGAAGCCCGAACCAATACAAGATCACACTAACACAAACCGACTCAATCAGAGTCCGATAGCTCAACCAATTAGCCAAAATATCGCACTTGGGTGTTCATAACCTAGGAGTCCAACCCACACTAGTTGGGTCCCACATCTCCCGAAATATTCCTCCAAATGCGAGTATGTTGTTCTCCTAATATAGGAGAACAAAACCCAAAAAGTAATAGGGAAATAAATGCCTCTAACTCATTTTCAATTTTTAAAATTTAGGACATAACCCTAGGTTCTTCATTTAAAGAATTAAATGGGTTATCAATTAAAATCACGGATTAAATCTTAAACCAAGAGAATGAATCAAAGGGAAATACTTAGGTTATGGTTTGGCCCTTACCCCATGGAAGAAATTTCAAGAACATCCTTGAATTCTCCCAATCCCAAACATTCAAAATGAGAAAAACTCCAACCACATTCATAGCTAAAATGCCCAGTTGTTTTGCTTCGTTTCTTGTGCCAAACGACTGCAAAACTCACTTTTGATGCCTTCAATAGATTTCTCATGAAATTGCAGTCAAGGTAGGCTTTTGGTCTCAATATTTGAAAATAGTGCAGATTTTTAAATATGAATTCAGTAGCAATTTTGTAATTAATCTGAAATATCTATCAACCCTACTCCTAGTAAGATGACCATAAATTTTTCATACAATGTTGAAATTTTATTACTCAGTTTCTATGGTTCCAAAATTACAATACGGATATAATGGTGTAGTTTAAACATGAATCAAAGGCCATTTTATCAGTATGGTAACATTAATGCTCACATTGATATTAAATCGAAAACAATCACCATACAACCCATACTTATCCAAAACTCATCGGAATTTAACCAAAATTTTTGTATATGTCAAAAATCATCATACAAAGTTATTGGAATAATTAAAACCTGATTCTAAGTCCGTTTACCCAAAAGTCAAACCTTGATCAACTCTTCCAACTTAAAGCTTCTAAAACGAGAATCATTCTTCCAAATCAATCCCGAACCTGTCGAAAACCGAAACCAACCATATACGCAAATTATAATACATAATATGAATCTATTCAAAGTCTCAAATCACATAATGTAATGCTAAATCTCAGAACGACCGGTCGTTACATACTCATTCACTTAAACATACGTTCGTCGTCGAACTTGCCAAGAATCGTTCCAAACCCATCAAATCGCCATATACCCTCACCATACACATAGCCATGGGTGATCCCACGTCACCCCAATCTATATAATACCCAAAACACCACCTAACAAATGATCCTTACTTCAACCTTAGTCCACAAACCTTAAAACCTAAATCCCCAATATTCAGAACTCATTATATGACCCAATTTTGCATCTATGCACCGTATAACTTTGAACAAGATGTATCAATCCATATCCATATCTCAAGACACAATCACATGATATACCACATAACTTAAATACTCATAGCAATAACTTCTGACCGCAATAGCTACTCGATAACCAGCCTAACACCTATAACAAACCTCATATCAACTTAACTCTTATTCTGAGCCTTCATACACTGCCAATGATGAAAGAAATATACATAAACTCATAACCACCCATTAGATTAACAAGTTGTGGAGCTCTCTTGCCCGCTAAGGATCATAGCCAAAATCTAAGCTAACTGGTAACATAATTCTTGCAAACTTACCTTAATCAAATCCGTTGGCACTAATTTCAGGCCCAATAAGCTCACCTCATACAGTACACACTACTCGACTGACCTGTCACATAAAATATACTTAGAGCCACATAACATGGAGTATGTGCATCAACGAGCAATAACTCAAATATACCCAATGATGGAAAGAGAATGGAAATGAAAAAACCATCCGCCATCTCACAGATACCACCACGAAGCGCAATGCTATCAATATACCACACAAGGGGAAATATAACACATAAAATTAGCATAAAGGAGCATATCCCAGCATAATATCGCTGCAATGCATGACCAAATCCGAACACCGGTCCATATGAAATACCTCAATCTACAATGCTCAAAATCAACAACCACACTCAATTCGACATCAAGTACTCGAAGTACATGACCATAACCATAGAGAAGCGAATAACACAATATACCTCATACCAAAAAGACCATAACCAAGGTGCAATAACCATTTCGCTCGAATTCCGCTATAAGACCCAAACAGAACCGCATTGGGTGTTCATATAACCAACAAATCACAACCCCTTGTAGCATATAAGAGTAAAACATAGAACACATCATAACATGAACAAGATCAACTCTAACCGGATGACAAACGTTCAGCAATAACAATGCTGAGTCAACAAATATGACGAGGTGTAGAATACATATCCTCATTGGGCTTATAAATGGGCCCCCAAATCAACTCCGGTCATCCCCAAATGGAATAATAGCCCTCCAAAAGCCCACATGACCTAACTATGGCACGTACTACTATCTAGAAAAGTTTGGCCAAATCTACACAGTCCGCAACCCCAAATATATCTGCTTTCGATAACTCCCCGTCTCCAAATCCATAGAACATAGGAACCTCCATAGCCGATACCAACTCCACAAATCGAATGACTAACATATAACTCATGCATAATCATCCCCACGAGAAATACTTCTATAATTCTTCCATGCAACATAACAAAATTTGAACATCAACAGTCGATCAACTAGGTGAATACCGTAATACCAATGAAGCATCTGTAACTCAAAATACAATATGGATTTTGAAATGCGCACCCTTCTTAGACAATACCTACCAAGTAGTAATAACATTCATCTAGTCATAGAAAACCTTCCATGTTGTCTAAGAATTTATGAACTTCCCTTCAAAACTGAACCGTGACCTTGCACATACAAATCTCAATCCCATACAACAAACTGCATTTATCATGCCATCATATAAAAAGCATGAGAATCTCATAATCAACTGAGTCACCAGCAGAATATATACCTGATTAGTTAGAAACATTTCATTTGATCCCATTCAAGAGAAAATCATGATACGTAACTTGCTCCTCACACCGGTAGGAAATATCTATCAAACCGTCGTAGAAACCATCGAGAACTCTTTGAAACCCATTTTGCACATAACCAAGACATCAGAACTAAATCTCTCTAACTCAACCAAGTCACGCAGGTCGCCAAAACTAAGAGTATTGCCATAGACTCACCACATCATAAGTACCCAAAGAAATGATTATATACATTGCCTTGCTGATCCAACCTACTACCAAGATGTCCTATATCTCCGGGTTCCTTCTGAATTACCCTCAAGTTGACACTTATCCTTGCCAGAACACCACGGTACTTACCCAAAGCTCACCACAAGAGATCTTAGGTATCCCCTCTTAAGCACCCCAAAAGTACCACAACCGAGACACCCACTCTGAAGAGACCTTCTGTGAATATAAAGTTGTTTCCTTCACCTTACTGATATTGAATGCAAAATCCATAATGATATAGAAATACCGTAAGTCTCCACACCATCCAATGTAAATCTCAGATTCTAGTCATATAGAAATCTAAAAAATTCTCAACTGCTACATATAAATCTTGAATCCATTAGAACCTTCTCGAGATTCATCCACTCTACTCAAATCTCAATTGCACTGCTCAAATCTCAATTGCACTGAAACTCCAGCCTAACATTCTAGCAAAAACCTAACACCTAACACCTTATCTTCCTCCATGAACCACCAGTTGAAACTTAACCAAACACTAAAACAAAAGAGATTCAGTCGAGGTTCGAAGCTCTGTCGAGGTTCTCGATACCATTTTTGGTTGTGGTTATTTCGTACAAAAGTCCAGGAGAGCTTTGTTCCTGTTGTTCCAAAGAATATTTAGCTATTGAAAGGTCCATTTATTATTCTCCAGTTTTCGGATTCCAATTCATATTATGTTTGCTATAAGTTTGAATGTTTTTCTATTTTGCTTAATGATTGATTCATGATTCGTTTACTAATTCACTTGTTATTTTTTACAGATATTTTAGATTATTTTCTTACTATTTTTAGTTTTAGTTAATTATCATTCCTTGAATTCCTTGGTTAATTCTTTTGGTGTTAAGAAGTGAGTTTTGCTTCACTGGTGTCGTTATTTTAGAATGCCTGTTAGAGCTAAGAATATGGGCTCAAATCTTAATTGGTAAATGAATTATTTCATAATTGGGTCATACATTAATATCTTGAAAGATAAATTGGATATTCATATGAAATTATTGGGCTTTATGAATAACATTTTAATGATACGAACTATTGGATTAATTAATGGATTACTATTAGTTGGGGCATATTTCTGATCCATTAGCAATTAAGACACGGCATCCACAAATAAATTCCATAATCTATGGCCTTCACAATAATCTCAAATTATTTTAGGAAGATAGACTCATAAACATTCGTAGATTTCTTTAAGCGCGATTAATATATCATCGTGACTACGGGTACGGTTCTTGTGGCATAGTCATAATACATAAATCCTAACTCAAGTGTGTGTTTAACGTGACTTGACTTGAACTTAAAATAATAATAATAATAATAATAATAATAATAATAATAATAATAATAATAATAATAATAATAATAAACATGTTGTAAAACGCGGGTGAGTTTCACGTGACGTGATTTGCAATGTGTACGAAAACAATAAGTGGGCGACAACGCAACTTATGTAAATAAATTTCATAAATCCTAAAAAGCAATTAAAATAATTAATTAAAAGTAGTTAATAAATAAAAATGCACAAAAGGTTTTAAACATGTAATAATTAGATAATTAGGTCAATTACTAATAGTTGAGCGACCGTGCTAAAATCACGGAATTCGGGAGTATCTCACACCTTCTCCCGAGTTAATACTGGGCCCACCTGATTTTACTATTTGACCGAGATTGGGTGGTTGCATCAAAGGATGGCCTCGTAACGGAACAGACTAAATCACGAGGATAAGGTATCGAGTTCAGAATCGAGGTACATGTCGGAATCGAGGCTAGTAGCGATCGGAGTCAAATGAGATAGACATCGAGCAAGATCGAAGATAGCACAATAACTGAAAGGAGGGATATTTGTGATTGGTTGAGGATCATGGCGTAAATCTCGGAACGGATCAAATCAGAAACAGTTAATTAGCTAATCATGGAATTTCCTTCTGTAATTAAAATTATACCATAAGTGGAATTCCTCTACTATTTAAAAAGGGGTTCTAATCATTTTCAACACACATTGTTCACAGATATAAAAGCAATATAATTCTCACGTGTCTCTACTATTTATAGTTTATTTTTGTTATTAATCTTCATATTTATCAATTGCTATTAAGTGAAATCACGTGTCCTTATAACCACATTATAGGTTTAATTATTATCCATGTTTAAGGGTAAACAGTTTGGCGCCCACCGTGGGGTCAAGAATAATAGTGATTGCTTAATACTGATTGTGATAACACACACTGCTTTACACTTGTTCTCGTAAGAATCTTCGTTTTCAAAATAAACACTTCAAACTCACAATCAGCGCCTACACATGGTGACAACGGCCTCGAATTTCATGGGGAAAATGACAATATAGCTGCCCCAAGGATTGAGGCGCCTCAGGATGACTTCGAGGGAGCACTAATTGTGAATCTCGTCGATGTTAGTTCACATGTGGCCCTAAATGCATATTTGTGAATTGATCCCGAAGGTAGGGTACGCAGGGAAGTTTGATAAGGTGGTCGAGGTATGCAGGGCAGAGAATATGGTATATTTAGCCTCCAATTGATATTCAAAATGTCATAGGCTCAACAAACCGCTATAGCACAACCACAAAATCAACACCAAACATCGAGTAGGATTGAACCATAAGTCGTCCACAAGACCGAGCCTGTGCCAGAAAGTAGAGTCATACAACTCCCGGGTTGACCAAGTACCGGGGGCACATAATCGTACATAATCGTTTCCCTCCAAGTACAGCTACAAAACCCATTCTGAAGAAATTCCGAATGCTAGAAATGGGACCACCAACCCTAATGACCATGTCACTTCTTATACATGCGCAATAAAAGGGAATGACTTGGAAGACGATGAGATTGTATCTGTTCTATTGGAGAAATTTGGAGAAACCTTGTCGATAGGAGCATTGATATGGTACCACAATTTGCTGCCTAATTCCATCGATTATTTCACCATGCTTGTAGACTCCTTCGTAATGGCACATACCAGAGCAATAAAGGTTGCGACTAGGAAGTCGGACCTCTTCAAGGTGAAACAAAAAGACAACGAAATGTTGAGGGAATTTTTATCTTCGTTCCAGATGGAATGCATGGAACTACCACCGGTCACAGGCGATTGGGCTGTTCAAGCCTTTACTCAAGGTTTGAACAAACGCAGTTCGGTGGCATCAAGATACCTAAAGCATAATTTAATTGAATATCCAGCGGTAACCCGAGCCGTTATACATACTCGGTACCAGTCAAAGACCATGGTCGAGGATGATCAATTCGGGACCCCTTCCGGTTCCGTTTATCCAAATAGGCCCGTCGACAGAACTCAAAGGGATATCGACAGAAAACCCCGGTCGAACAGAGATCAGTATCAATCATACAAAGCAGAACATAGAAACAGTGGCCCAAGACGCAATCCTATCCTAAATGATCGAAGGAACGATCAAGGATAGAGCTCTCGAGGGCTCATGAGGAAAAGTGGCTTCGATAAACATGTCGATCCCACAGAAGAACCACGATTATCAAAATACAACTTCAGCATCGACGTATTTAGAACTGGCGATTATCAAAATATGCAAATACCACGGTACACAAGGTCATAGAACCGAATACTGCAGACAACTAAGGGAGGAGGTGTCACGTCTATTCAACGAGGGTCACCTTCGAGAATTCTTGAGCGACCGAGCTTAGAACCATTTCAGAGACAAGGATACAAACAGGAAAAATGAGCAGGAATAACCACAACACGTGATTCACATGATCGTTGGTGGGGTCGATATACCACAAGTACCCGTGTTCAAACGCACTAAAGTATCAATCACCAGGGAAAAACGAACTCGAGACTTTGTGCCAGAAGACACTTTATCATTCAATTATGAAGAAGAAGAAGGGATCTCACAACCCAACAATGATGCTTTGGTAATCTCTATCCTTATGAATAAAATTCAGGTTAAATGTGTTTTAATTGATCTAGGAAGCTCGGCCAAAATTATTCAATCAAGGGTCGTGGAGCAGCTCGTCCTACAAGATCATATCGTATCCACAACTCGGATTCTCAATGGCTTCAACATGGAGAGTGAAACAACTAAAGGTGAAATCATGCTACTAGTAAATGCAGCCGGAACTATTCAAAAAACAAAGTTCCATGTGATTGAGTGCGATATGAGATACGACGCACTGCTCGAAGACCCTGGATTCACAACATGCTTCCAAAGAGATGTTCTCGCTCGACAAAGTAATATCGGTATCGGCGCTTTCATGAACAAAGGGATACGGAGTCCAAAGGAAAATAGGAAGCTAAATAGAAACCACAACCACCACCCTCGACTCAGTCAGAGAAGCAGGGAACGGATGAGGACGATGACTACTGGACCCCTCGATCCTTCATAATCCCCGAGGATTTCGACGCCACCAAATCGACAGTCAAAGAGCTGGAGCAAGTCATACTAATCTAGCATGTACCCGATCGAAAGGTATACCTGGGTACGGGGTTAACCCCCGAGCTCAGGGGGAAACTCATTTAATTTCTTATCAATAATATGGATTGTTTTGCTTGGTCCCACCTAGATATGACAAAGATCCTGCGGGAGATCACTACACATCCACTGAGCGTGGACCCTAAGTTCCGCCCGATAAAACAAAAGAGAAGGCCCCAGTCCGAGGTAAAACATGCATTCATCAAGAACGAGGTAGCCAAACCTCTCAAAATAGGATCCATTCGGGAAGTAAAATATCCTGAATCGTTAGCAAACGTAGTCGTAGTTCCTAAAAAGGGAAATAAACTTAGAATGTCCGTAGACTATAAATATTTTAAGAAATCATGTCCTAAAGACTCTTTTCCTCTGCCGAATATCGATCGCATGATCGATGCCATGACCAACAAAAATATCCTTAGTTTTCTCAATTCCTACTACGGGTACAATAAAATTCAAATTAACCCTGAGGATTAGGAAAAGATTTCGTTCATCACTAAGTACGACGCCTATTGTTATAATGTAATGTTTTTTGGACTAAACAATGTTGGTTCCACTTATCAATGCTTAGTAAATCCAATGTTCGAAGAACAAATAGGTAAATCAATGGAGGTTTATATTAACGATATGCTAGTTAAGTCTACGCGAGCAGAGGACTATTTAACACATTTGTAGGAGACCTTCAATATACTAAAGAAATACTACATGAAACTCAACCCGGAGAGATGTGTATTTGGGGTTGGCTCGGGCAAGTTCCTCGGCTTTATGGAATCAAATCGGGGGATCTAAATCAACCCCTATAAGATCAAGGAAATCGAAGATATCACAGTCGTGGACAATGTTAAGGTCGTACAAAAATTAACAGGGCACATAGCCACCCTAGGCCAATTCATCTCGAGGTCTTCATATAGAAGTCACAGGTTCTTCTCACTTCCCAAAAAGAAGAACAATTTTGCATGGATATCGGAATGCCAACAAGAATTGGAAGAATTAAAGAGGTACCTCTCGAGCCCGCCACGTCTCTCTGGGTGCCCATGGACGCCCGACACATCTGCCTATATAGGTAACCTAGACCGGCTGCACCCCAACTATAACCAGGTAAATCATGTAACCACTAAAGATGATGTAGAAATCCCAAGCTGATTAGGTTTCCCCAAGTGTTTGGGAACAGTACACCACCAAACATCAGCAGCAACACCAATCGCGTATGCCGATCGATAACCTCCGGAGGTGAATCGTTCATAATTTCTGCATCCATCGCCTCCAGATATTGTTGGACGGGTGTCAGCTATAAACGAGTGGCTCCACTCAATGTCGTCTCCTTCGCTGGCTAGAATCCGGTGAGCCACTGCAACATATGCAGGTAATGCAATCCCTTATATTCTATAAGAGCATGCAGGTAAGCTACAGGAAACCCATTAATCGGCAGTCTGAAAAGAACCTCCACGTCCTCAAGCGTGATGGTCACCTTGCCAATGGGTAGATGAAACGTGTGTGTCTCTGGTCGCCACCGCTCTATCATAGCTGTGATCAACGCCCAGTCGAACTGCAATCGGGCGATCTCTATGATCTTGTAGAAACCCGTATCCTGAAGGCGTCTAACTATACAGGGATGGATTGGGTGGGCCCTAATGAACTCCCACATATCGCCTATACGCCTGGCGCGGAATGTCTAGGAGAAACACTACCCAACCCATATGTATGAAGACCTATGCCCGGCCTGTAGCAACAGTAGCTTTACCGATGCAGGTCCGCGATGCACAGGCGGAACCTCCATGACGATGACTTTAAATTGAACAATATTAATTAAAATATTTTTCTTTTTAATTGCTTAACATCTTTATATTTTTTTCAATATCTTTAATATTAAAATTTATTCGATATATTTACAATATTGTTACTTAGGTTGATACATTTTCTATATTATAATTTTATATATTAATTTTTATTTTATATGTTGGTTTAACATTTTATATGTTAGTTTATTATTTTATATCTTACTTTATTATTTTATATGTTAGTTTACTATTTTATATGTTAGTTTCTTATTTGATATGTTAGTTTATTTGATATGTTAGTTTATTTTATATGTTTATTATTTTATATGTTTTTTTTCCTTACTCACTTATTTTTTTAGTATAATATAATTAAATAATTAATTTTCATAACTATACATGCTTTAATTATTTAATATCGTCTTAGTTTGCCAAATATTGTTGTTTTTAAATGTTATTTTCTTATGTTTGTTGACTAGAATTCGTGAGAGTTTGTGTTTTAGCTATCATCCTTTTTCAGATAGTTATGTGGCTAACAGATAATTAAATGATTAATTTTAATAAGTACAAAGATACTACGCAAAAGAGCACTACATTTTACTACACTAAAGGGCACTACATTACAATAACGGGAACTACATTAAAATTACGAGCACAACATAACTCTACAGGGAACTAAACAACATTAAAGTCACATATTAATATATGCACAACAATAACATCTAAATAAGATTAATTATTCCTAAAATAATAATTTATCTACTTTACTAATCTTTTAGAACATATATAATCTAATCCGGATAAAAAAATAACAAATTGATTTAATCACAAAATAATTACGAAAATATCTATACCACAGTAAAAAAATAACTAATTACCATTTTTCATAACAACTAAAAACATTAAAAATTCATAAAAAAACAATTTCTCTATTTTACTACTTTTTTAAGCACACTAATAATATAATCCAGATAAAAAAAATTAATTAATTAAGTCACAAAACAATCAAGAAAAAACATAGAACACAATAAAAAAACTAATAGTCATGTTTTATACATGAGTTTTATCAAAAAATAAGTCATAATAACCCGAAACGAGCAACCCACTATGCGATAACACCATGGATACGATGTTATCTTGCTTCAATACAAAGAAGATACACTTTTTTTTGGACCGGTGAGCTCCAAATGAGCTTTTGTTTCGTTAAAAATGGGGAGGGGGGGACAACTGCTGGAATAAAATGGGAAAGGTGGGGTCGCATCTATGGGAAAGGAAGGAGAAGGCACACCTTTTTATATAGGTATATCACGCATATATACCGCCCTATACCTTCCCGCTATAGTATAACACAATATATATGCGCGTTATATCTTCCCGTCCATTCTAAGTTCAAATATAGCGCGGCTATTCACCACGTTATACCTTAACGGACAAACGTACCTTTAAAATATAGCACGGCATATATATAATGATGCCCAATCTTTTGTTTACCTATTATGGTCACTTGAGTCCAAAATACCACAATTAGGTTTCGAATCCGGAGAAAGTGTCCCCTCCACTCAAGAATTGGGGCCCTCCAAGTTTCACAAGTGGATCGACTTTCAGCACTATCAAGCCACATATTTTTATTACAACAAAAACAAATCCAGTATAATATTAAAACTGGGGTATGAAGAGATTAGTGTGTACTTAAATCATCCGCTTACTATGAGAATGTGGATACGTTGTTTTCGGTAGAACCTCAGTTCAAGGAAAGATGAAAAGAAAAGAGGTAGTAACAAGCAGTTCAACGACAAGATAATAAGAAAATCGAAGTGAAATAAACAACAAGTAGTAATAGAAATATAAGAATAAGAAAATACAAGACTAACACTAATACTAATTGTATGGAACACTTGACTACATACTAACCTCTACCCTAATTCATGACCTCCACACTCTCTTATCAATGGTCATGTCCTCGGTAATCCGAAGCAACGCTATGTCCTGCCTAATCATTTCTCCTCAATACTTCTTTGGCCTACATCTACCTCCTTAGGCCCATCAAGGTCAACCTCTCACACCTCCTTGCTGGGGGCATAACTCCTTTCACATGTCCAAACTATCTTAGCCTCGCTTTTCACATCTTGTTCTCTCTGGGGCCACTCTCACCTTGTCCCGAATATCTTCATTCCTAATCTTATCTATCATTGTATGCCACCAACTTCATCTTAACATCCTCAATTCTGCTGCTTTTATCTACTTGACATGAGAGTTCTTGACTGACCAACACTCTCTCCCATAGTCAGTTTAACCACCACTTTGTAGAACTTACCTTTATATTTTGGTGGCACATTCTTATCATACAAAATATCAGATGCATGCGAGCCTACTTTTCATCCACCCTGTTCTTATAAGATATGTGACATGTTTTTGCTTCAATCCGTTGGACCAAATAACATGTCCCACAAGTTATTGTAATACGTGTATTATGATCTGTGGTTTTAATTTCTCAAAGACACTGATTCTGGTTCACTACCCAGTTATAGTTTAAAAGATCAAATCATATCCCTTAACGAATAAAAATAGATCTCAAAAGGGATTACAAAATTGTTAACAAGTATATTACTTTCGGATCAACTAAAAGAGACCATTCGTGATATATGTAGTAAACTCGCGGGGATTGTGCCGTGCTTCTTAAAGAACTGGGATATCTAATCCATACTCATTATTAATGCCTAATAAGACGAGTGCAGTTTCTTAATATACTTTTACATGTTAGTTTATATGGTCAGTTAACTATTGAAAATAATAAAATAATGTCAGATTTCTTTGTTTTATTATAACAAAAAAATCATTCAAATGTTGAAAATGATGTAACAAGTTTTCTTTATTTTGTTACAAAAAGTTGTTCGACTATTAAAAATAGTGCAACAAACTCACTTTTCTTTATTTACACCAAATATATATATGTAGAGGGTAAAATATGCTATGCTACGTGGCCATCCAAAAGAGGGACACGTGGAACCTAAGACGGAGGATAGCTAAAACCGAAAGTGATTGTCCCGTATGTCACCGGAAAGAATAACGCTCATAAATATGCAATTAATACCCTCCGCCCGGTAGTATTTAATGGAGAATATTTTACAACATTTAGTGTGCTGCCCGTTACAAAGAATTTATGCTCACCGTTATATCTTCTTTAATGGCCCTCATAATTGACATTAAATAAGGGCATGATCTTAGGACTCTATTCCCTAGGTGCAGCTATAAATAGTGAACTCTGTTATCATTGTAAAGGACATGATTTTCCTGGCAAACTTACGCTATAATCAATAAAAAGCTTTATACAATTTTACTTTCTTGTTCCTTGTTTCATCACTAGTTTGCCCGGAAGCTCTGCTTCCGAATCATTGTTCTTCGTGATTTTGTCTTCATTTCAAGGCTAAGTATTGTGCGCTTCCTTAATTATTTCATTATTTCAGGAACAAATTAATTCACTTGTTTAAAAACTACGTATAATTCAACTGTACCATTTTACGGGTAAATAATTTGGACGGAAGTGACCCTGTACTCAGCCCCATATTTCCAGGAGTGGAGACTGGGACACGGAAGCAGGATTTGGCATTTTCCACCATTTCATACTCACCCAAAGCGTTGAGACATCGTCCTTGGTTGGTGTAACTAACTCGACAGGTTTAGCATTCTGTTGAGTTGATGAGGATCGTCGCCTTCTATATAGAGCATCTTCCTCATCACTAGATTCTTCATTATCGTCGATCATCACAGTGTCTATGACTGGGCCTGGGGGGAGGGATAGTCACCACAACTATCGGAGAAGACTCGGGGGCAACAATCTTCGCCCTCTTATTCTTTTCACCATCCGTAGAGGAGCGTCTTCTTTTTGGTTATCTGTTCTTGGGTCGGGGACCCCGTGAAGAAATATTTGTGCCGGAAACATGCCCGAAGACCCCAGTTACCGCATCAACAGGATCAGCCAAAATGTCCTCCTCGGGAACGACAACTGAGCCCGCAGGAAGACCTGATTTCAGGAAAAATGAAGAAAGATTCAACCAATTTCCTAGAGTGAAAAAACACGAGACGAGTTTGAGTTACTATGATTTTTTGCCTTCCACCCATATTTAAGGGCCAGTTCTTTTCATGTGGGGGATTCGGCGTAGTAACGTCCAAGATTTTCTAGACCCACCGGTACAAGCCTTCAACCCTAGGTGGAACCCATCGAGTTGCTGAAACATCCGAAAGATGGAGAATGAATACAAATATGAAGGAATTTCTAGTGAAAGGTGTATTAAACAAGGAGCTTACGAATGCGGTTCTATGATTTCGGAAATAATGAAGTTGTTACCAGAATGATATTACCGGTGGAAACAATAATGAAACGTTCCATCCACCCACGATCATTTTTGTCATCCATGCTAGATAGTAGAGCATGATGGCCGCGTTTGTTGAAGTTTATCATTCCCCACAGGAAAGCAATCTTTCTCCACACAGAAGGATTTACTTATGCCAAACACACCTGGTAGCAGAGGTAGAACTCCGCAACAATGGAGTCAAGTTCTCCACTTAAGAAAAATGCACCTAAAGTAAAGGGATACATATAAAAGTATGTAAAACCCTCATTGGGTAGAGTTACCCACTCTGTCGGATCGGGAACAAAAATGGTTAGGTCCTGGCAAAGAAAATCTTTCTTCACATTAGGAATGCTAGAAGGACGAATGGAAGAAGGATACCTACTAACGGTCCATGTACGAGAGCTAACATAAGGAATTTTCTTTTCAAAGTCTTTGTTGTAACCAGACTTCTAGGGATGATGGTGCCCACTACTAGAGGAGAAGAGTCCTCGACTTTGTTCTTGTTCTTTGAAGAACTGGTATTCTTTGAAGAAGAAGCCATCACATGGAAGAATAAAAAGCTTTGTTAGTTTGAAGAGAATTGGAGAAAGGTTGAAGAACGGGATAAAAATCGAACAAAGAGAGTTTGGATAATTATGGAGTATGAAATAAAGAGGCTGATGTGTATAAGTAAAGGTTTAGGCGGCTGGCCATGATTACCTCGAGAACCTAAAAACGTTATGCTGAATCATGGGATGACATATGTTTGGGTCATTAAATGCAGAGAGACGTGCGTCTAATTAACCGTTAGAAGATGTTTAGAAGGAATCATAGTAATCCCCCACCCACAGAACAAAGAGGGTTCGCAATTGCGGAACAAGGGTCACATTTGCGAACCTTGACAGACTCAGCATTCATCGTAATTGCGATAGAGTCTTCGCAGTTGTGAATTGGATGGACATCGCAAATGCGAACTAAGCTATAATATTGTTGGCTTCTCAAATGCGAAGGGGAGGTCGCATTTGCGACAATTGCCACCTTCTGTCACCTTCGCAAATTCAACCCTGGTGTTCGCAATTGTGACACCACAGCACAGTCACAACTCCTCTTTCCCGAACGGATGGGATAGGGGTTATTTTCAATTAAAGTGACATTAATCGAAATGGGATTATTTATTTATTTCAGAGTCGCCACTTGGAATAATTTATGGTGTCCCAAGTCACCGGTTTATTTTAAATCCCAAATCGAGGAAATTGACTCTTATTTATGGTCTGCGAACACAGAAAACCGGGTAAGGAATTCTGTTAACCCGGAAGAAGGTGTGAGGCACTCCCGAGTTCCGCGGTTTTAGCACGGTCGCTCAACTATTAATAATTGGCCTAATTATCTGATTTATTACATATTTAAAGCCTATTGTGCATTTTTACTTTTTAACCGCTTTTAATTATTTATGGAATTATTTCTGGAACAAGTTACGATGTTGTACACTTGTCATTTTGGCACACATCGCAACCGTGCCACATGAAATGCACCCGCGATTTACAACATGTTTATTTTTATTATTATTTGAAGTTGTGGTCGGATCACATGAAATGCACACCCGAATTGAGATTTACGTATCGTCATCATGCCACGGGAATTGTACCCATGGTCACGATAATTTTATTGATCGTGCCTAAAGCAACTAGCGTATTTGAGTTATTTTGCTTAAACTACTTTGAAATTTTTGTGAAAGCCCTGAGAGTTATGGAATTTATTGTGGAAGAAATGAATTATTACTAAGCGTCATTTGTTTTTGAAGTAATGTAATTATTCATACTTATTCTAGTGAAATCAACTAGAAAAGAAGGAATTACTATAACAATTAAAGATACAAATACAGCCAAACAAAACAATGTCCGAAACAAATAGCAACGAAACAACCAATTCAAAAGCGGGCACGGGATTAATATAATCAAACAATACCCAATTTACAAACAAACCTACGGATAACACCAAGTAACATGACTAAGAAATAGTTTAAGAGAACAAAATCTCTATCTTCTTATAGCTTAAAGGATTCAAAACCGCACAGTTCTATATTCCATACCAAACATAAAAGAAATAACTTCCCCATGCATTTTAGCAAACAATTTCGATGGAACAGAAGCAAAACAAAATGATATCCAAAGCTAGCAACACAGTAAGAAGGCAAAAAGCAGACCTTTGTATTGATGGATCTGAGCTCNAAATGCACCCGTGATTTACAACATGTTTATTTTTATTATTATTTGAAGTTGTGGTCGGATCACATGAAATGCACACCCGAATTGAGATTTACGTATCGTGATCATGCCACGGGAACCGTACCCATGGTCAAGATGATTTTATTGATCGTTCCTAAATCAACTAGCGTATTTGAGTTATTTTCTTAAACTACTTTGAAATTTTTGTGAAAGCCATGAGAGTTATGGAATTTATTGTGGAAGAAATGAATTATTACTAAGCGTCATTTGTTTTTGAAGTAATGTAATTATTCATACTTATTCTAGTGAAATCAACTAGAAAAGAAGGAATTACTATAACAATTAAAGATACAAATACAGCCAAACAAAACAATGTCCGAAACAAATAGCAACGAAACAACCAATTCAAAAGCGGGCACGGGATTAATATAATCAAACAATACCCAATTTACAAACAAACCTACGGATAACACCAAGTAACATGACTAAGAAATAGTTTAAGAGAACAAAATCTCTATCTTCTTATAGCTTAAAGGATTCAAAACCGCACAGTTCTATATTCCATACCAAACATAAAAGAAATAACTTCCCCATGCATTTTAGCAAACAATTTCGATGGAACAGAAGCAAAACAAAATGATATCCAAAGCTAGCAACACAGTAAGAAGGCAAAAAGCAGACCTTTGTATTGATGGATCTGAGCTCAAACTACAACAACTGGACGATTTCTTAAACGGAATGTTCGTCGGCGACCTCAACCGGAACCGACCACCGGAGGCGAACTCGAGCTCGATCGGAATTTGTGTGTTCAGGTGTTGTTTTGGACTGATTTTCGAAACTGTTTTGCTGGTGATTGGGGTGGTATTTTCTGCTTGTTTTCATGGTTGTTTTGGGTGTTTTGAAGCTGGAGTTTGGGGCTGGTTTGGTGACTGGTTTAGACTAGTTTTACTGATGTTTCAGGGGTGTATCGAGGTATTTTCCGGCGTGGTTTCATATTGCGACGCAGCTGGTTTTCGGACTGTTTTTCACAGAGTTCTTCATGGTGTTTAAGGGTGTTTGAGGTGCTGGAGAAGATGACTAGTTTTAGAAGGTAAAATGGGTTGAAGAAGAAGATATGTGCAGCTGCTACTCTGTTTTTTTTTAAAATCTCAGGTGCCCTCCTTTCTGTTTTCTTAAGCGATTTTCCAGCCTCTGCTTTTTTGTGTCCCCCCCTTTGTGCCTATCTCTCGTGTGCTATATAGGGAATATTTGTACAGAGAGTGAGGAGTGAGGGCGTTCGCTGGCTGGGTAAGGACAAAAAAAATAATCTCTTGGGGAATTCTTGTGAGGGAATAAAATGTGAATGTGCAGGTATGTGTTCACGGAAGTTTGTTACGGGAAAATAAGGAAGAATCTTTGGCAAATGGATACTTTTAATTGGTTCTTCCTTTTTGTATTTTCTTTTTTAAGGCTAATCTAAAATTAAAAATACTACACATATAATATTTTAAACTAGATAAAATATAAAAAACTACTAAGAAAAGTTATAAAATTATTATTCTTACCAAATTAAAAGAAACATATATTTTTAAAAAAATAATAATAATTCTTTTTTGTAAATAAAACACAACTAATATCTAAAAATGTGACTCTTTATGTATGATTTCAATTTTATCAAATAAACCTACTAAACTAAGTGAAATAAAGGTTAAAATATGTAGATTAAACTTAAAATTATTAACAACTAAAAAGTGTTGAAAAATCTCGAATATAGTCAAACATTAGGTGCTCACAAGCACCAGACATCAGATTTTACCAACTTCAGTCCAAAACACTCTGGAACATCTATGAAACTCATCCGAGCCCTTGGGGTTTCAAACCAATCATCCACACAAGTCTAAAGACATCATACGAACTCGCCCACATGATCAAAACACAACTGTAACATTTAAAACTATGAATTGAACTCTAAAACGTATGAAATTCACGAAAATTGTAAGAACTTCTCGAATTAAAACTAAACGTTTGAATCCTATCAATCAACTCCAAACGACACCAAATTTTGCAGACAAGTTCTAAATATCAATACGGATCTATTCCAAGGCCCCAAATCAAATTTCGAGCACGATAGATAAAATTCAACCTACAGTCAAACCTTTCAACATCATATTTTTAAATTTTGGAAAATCAACATAAATCAACCTAAGGACATCCAAAATTATTTCAGGACATATGCCCAAGTCCGAAATCACAATACGAAGCTATTATAGTCATAAAAACACAGTTCCGAGGTCGTTTTCACTAAAGTCAAAGTTTGGTCAAGCTTTACTAATTTAAATTTCTAAGTCAAGAATAAGGGGTCCAAACCAACCCAAAAGCTTCCTGGAATGAAACTAACCAACCCCGCATGTCATAAATCACAAACACGCATGTGTGAAGCAATACAAAGGGTAACCGGGAGCAATTACACAAAACGACCGATCGAGTCTTTACATTCTCCCTCTCTTAAAATATACGTTCGTCCTCGAACGTGCTTAAGGACATACCTGAAGTGGTGAATAGATTAGGATAACGACTATGCATGATATGCTCAATCTCCTATGTCGCCTCCTCGACCGGATGAGCCAGCCATTGAACCTTCACTGAAGCAATACTCTTTGATCTCAAATTTCGGACATGTCGGTCTAAGATAGCCACAGACTCCTCAATATAAGTCAAATCCCCATCCAATTGGACTATGCTTCAGTTTAGAACATGAGACTGATCACCATAATACTTCCGGAGCATAAAAACATGGAACACCGGATGAACCGCAGATAAACTAGGTGGCAAAGCAAGATTGGAGGCCACCTCCCCAATCCTCTCAAGGATCTCAAACAGGGTCTGATATACCTAGGGTTAAACTTTTCCTACTTCCCACCTTGCATGGGTGAAACCCGGAGCAAAACTTGCTCTCCAACGATGAATGCAACATTACGAACCTTCTGATCCATATAATTCTTCTTTCTAGATTTGGCAGTACGAAGTCGATCCTGGATCATCTTGCCCTTTTCCAATGCATCACGAACAAGATCGTGCCTAATAACTTAGTCTCTCCCGGCTCAAACCACCCAACTGGAGAACGACACTGTCTCCCATCTAAAACCCCATATAGAACAATCTGAATACTCGATTAATAGCTGTTGTTGTAGGTAAACTCTGCAAGTGACAAGAAATGATCCCAAGCACCCCCGAAATCCATAACACAGGCTCAAAGCATATCCTCCAATATCTGAATAGTGTGCTCGGACTGTCCGTCCATCTAAGGGTGAAATATTGTACTCCACTCAACCCGTGTGCCTAGCTTATGTTGTATAGCTATCCAGAAATATGATGAGAACTGCTTACCCCGATCAGAGATAATTGATACCCGTATGCCATAAAGGCGGACAATCTTACGGATATATACCAGAGCCAGCTGCTCTGAGGAATTGGTAGTCACTACCGGAATGAAATGAGCTGACTTGGTCAACTTTTCCAAAATCACCCATACCATGTCAAACTTCTTCTGAGTCCATGCGAGTCTAACAACGAAGTCCATGGTGATACTCTCCCATTTCCACTTAGGAATTTCAAGCCGCTGACAATTTAAGCACCGAGCAACATTTTCCACCATGTTCTTTTTCATCCTCCTCCACCAATAGTGCTCCATCAAGCCCCGATACACCTTATGCACACCATCCACATTGGGCACATATAACCGGCTCTGCATCTGTAACACATCGCCATCCTTAATAGTAACCTCTTTAGTATCGTTGTGCCGAACCGTGTCCTTGAGGACAAGCAAATGGGGGTCGTCATACTGACGCTCTCTTATACGGTCATATAGAGAAGACCGAGAAACCACACAGGCAAGAACTCGACTGGGCTCCGAAACATCCAATCTAACAAACTGGTTGGCTAAGGCCTAAAGGTTCAATGCTAATGGCCTCTCTGCTAACGATTTTTCTACGTAGGATATCGTGATGGAACCTAGTCGCTACGCCTAGGTAAACCTAACAAATAATAATAACTTGGCAGAAAAAACTATCAAAATACCCATCAAAACTGAATACTGATATAAATTCTTGATACAAACATAATCTCAACCATATGCTCCTTAAACCGATGGAATTGAGTCATAAGCTCTATAGAATAAAACTAGAATATCTAATACATCATTGCCTCAAAGAAATACAACATGAAGTGAAATAGGGAAGGTGACTCTGAGGCCTGCGAACGCCGAGCAGGAATACCTTAAAGTCTCCGTAAAGCAGCTACAAATGATCTCTAATGGCCGGCACGGGAAGATGTACCTGGATCGGCAGAAAAATATGCAGAAACGTAGTATGAGTACACCACAGCGGTATCTGGTAAGTATCTACCCTAACCTCAATAGAGTAGAGACGAGTCCAAGTCAAGACACCTACTAGGATATAAATAAGTAGTATGAAAACGTAATACGGATATATCAAAATAAGAAAGTGGAGAAATAACTGATAAGCAACAAGATAGTAACATGAACTAATACCGAAAATAAAACATGGAAGTAGCATAAAAGAAGAAACTAAAGAGAACTACAATGATCATATACGGACAACAACTGCTAGAACAATAAATAATGAAACAACAAGAAGTCCACCACCAAAACTCTTTTCAATATGAAATAAATAGCAAGAATCACAACAAGGTACAACCTCGTGTATAATGAAATCGCAACTGAGGTACCGCCTCGTATAATCAAGAATCACAACCGAGGTACCGCCTTATATTCACATTTCTCAATTTCAATCACACTAGTTTCTTATACCGTCATGTGATCCTTACATTTGAAATAGATTTTGAAAACAGTTTTCCCGAAATAGCTACACGTACTTTAGCCCGCCTTATGATGTTGCGTGACTTCACGTAGTTCCCCTACAAGCAACACACACATACGTCAACAACTTGCACCACATGTGCCCATATATCATAATTTTCCAACAATTTATAATATCAAAGAGCTTTGACCGAGAATTGACTTTGGTGATATCGGGGTCAAAATATGATTCCGAGAGTTGGATTAGCTCCGTTATATTATTTGGAACTTGATTGCAAAATTTGGCATAATTCCAGGTTGATTTGATATGTTTCGGCGTGACTTTTAGAAGTTCCAAGATTTGGAAATTTATAAGTTCGATTCGTGATGCAATTTGTAGATTCGGCATTGTTTGATGTGATTTGATACCTCGAGTGAATCTGTGTCATGTTATAGAAATTTTTGGTATATTTTGACGAGGCCACAGGCGTGTTCCGTATAGGTTACGGGTCCTTTCTTCATGCTTTAGAGTTGCGGGTTTTTGGTGTTGTTGTTTTTCTTCGCGATCGCGAAGATGAAGCTGCGATCGCAAAGTCATTCTAGGAAACTCAACATTTTTGCTCATCGCGGACGCGATAGTGGGCATGCATTCGCGAAGGTTCAACTGGTTGTTGTTCGTGTTCGCGTATGGTGTTCCGCGTTCGCATAAGGGAATTGGAGACTGGTGGAATGTTACTCGTCGCGTTTGCGGGTTTGGTCATTTTAATCATATTTTGAGTTGTAGGCCTCCGATTTGAGCGAATTTTGAGAGGTTCTTCACGTCTTGGTTTGGGGTAAACGTTCTCTACCCNGCAATACTCTTTGATCTCAAATTTCGGACATGTCGGTCTAAGATAGCCACAGACTCCTCAATATAAGTCAAATCCCCATCCAATTGGACTATGCTTCAGTTTAGAACATGAGACTGATCACCATAATACTTCCGGAGCATAAAAACATGGAACACCGGATGAACCGCAGATAAACTAGGTGGCAAAGCAAGATTGGAGGCCACCTCCCCAATCCTCTCAAGGATCTCAAACAGGGTCTGATATACCTAGGGTTAAACTTTTCCTACTTCCCACCTTGCATGGGTGAAACCCGGAGCAAAACTTGCTCTCCAACGATGAATGCAACATTACGAACCTTCTGATCCATATAATTCTTCTTTCTAGATTTGGCAGTACGAAGTCGATCCTGGATCATCTTGCCCTTTTCCAATGCATCACGAACAAGATCGTGCCTAATAACTTAGTCTCTCCCGGCTCAAACCACCCAACTGGAGAACGACACTGTCTCCCATCTAAAACCCCATATAGAACAATCTGAATACTCGATTAATAGCTGTTGTTGTAGGTAAACTCTGCAAGTGACAAGAAATGATCCCAAGCACCCCCGAAATCCATAACACAGGCTCAAAGCATATCCTCCAATATCTGAATAGTGTGCTCGGACTGTCCGTCCATCTAAGGGTGAAATATTGTACTCCACTCAACCCGTGTGCCTAGCTTATGTTGTATAGCTATCCAGAAATATGATGAGAACTGCTTACCCCGATCAGAGATAATTGATACCCGTATGCCATAAAGGCGGACAATCTTACGGATATATACCAGAGCCAGCTGCTCTGAGGAATTGGTAGTCACTACCGGAATGAAATGAGCTGACTTGGTCAACTTTTCCAAAATCACCCATACCATGTCAAACTTCTTCTGAGTCCATGCGAGTCTAACAACGAAGTCCATGGTGATACTCTCCCATTTCCACTTAGGAATTTCAAGCCGCTGACAATTTAAGCACCGAGCAACATTTTCCACCATGTTCTTTTTCATCCTCCTCCACCAATAGTGCTCCATCAAGCCCCGATACACCTTATGCACACCATCCACATTGGGCACATATAACCGGCTCTGCATCTGTAACACATCGCCATCCTTAATAGTAACCTCTTTAGTATCGTTGTGCCGAACCGTGTCCTTGAGGACAAGCAAATGGGGGTCGTCATACTGACGCTCTCTTATACGGTCATATAGAGAAGACCGAGAAACCACACAGGCAAGAACTCGACTGGGCTCCGAAACATCCAATCTAACAAACTGGTTGGCTAAGGCCTAAAGGTTCAATGCTAATGGCCTCTCTGCTAACGATTTTTCTACGTAGGATATCGTGATGGAACCTAGTCGCTACGCCTAGGTAAACCTAACAAATAATAATAACTTGGCAGAAAAAACTATCAAAATACCCATCAAAACTGAATACTGATATAAATTCTTGATACAAACATAATCTCAACCATATGCTCCTTAAACCGATGGAATTGAGTCATAAGCTCTATAGAATAAAACTAGAATATCTAATACATCATTGCCTCAAAGAAATACAACATGAAGTGAAATAGGGAAGGTGACTCTGAGGCCTGCGAACGCCGAGCAGGAATACCTTAAAGTCTCCGTAAAGCAGCTACAAATGATCTCTAATGGCCGGCACGGGAAGATGTACCTGGATCGGCAGAAAAATATGCAGAAACGTAGTATGAGTACACCACAGCGGTATCTGGTAAGTATCTACCCTAACCTCAATAGAGTAGAGACGAGTCCAAGTCAAGACACCTACTAGGATATAAATAAGTAGTATGAAAACGTAATACGGATATATCAAAATAAGAAAGTGGAGAAATAACTGATAAGCAACAAGATAGTAACATGAACTAATACCGAAAATAAAACATGGAAGTAGCATAAAAGAAGAAACTAAAGAGAACTACAATGATCATATACGGACAACAACTGCTAGAACAATAAATAATGAAACAACAAGAAGTCCACCACCAAAACTCTTTTCAATATGAAATAAATAGCAAGAATCACAACAAGGTACAACCTCGTGTATAATGAAATCGCAACTGAGGTACCGCCTCGTATAATCAAGAATCACAACCGAGGTACCGCCTTATATTCACATTTCTCAATTTCAATCACACTAGTTTCTTATACCGTCATGTGATCCTTACATTTGAAATAGATTTTGAAAACAGTTTTCCCGAAATAGCTACACGTACTTTAGCCCGCCTTATGATGTTGCGTGACTTCACGTAGTTCCCCTACAAGCAACACACACATACGTCAACAACTTGCACCACATGTGCCCATATATCATAATTTTCCAACAATTTATAATATCAAAGAGCTTTGACCGAGAATTGACTTTGGTGATATCGGGGTCAAAATATGATTCCGAGAGTTGGATTAGCTCCGTTATATTATTTGGAACTTGCTTGCAAAATTTGGCATAATTCCAGGTTGATTTGATATGTTTCGGCGTGACTTTTAGAAGTTCCAAGATTTGGAAATTTATAAGTTCGATTCGTGATGCAATTTGTAGTTTCGGCATTGTTTGATGTGATTTGATACCTCGAGCGAATCCGTGTCATGTTATAGAACTTTTTGGTATATTTTGACGGGGTCCCGGGGGCCACGGGCGTGTTCCGTATAGGTTACGGGTCCTTTCTTCATGCTTTAGAGTTGCGGGTTTTTGGTGTTGTTGTTTTTCTTCGCGATCGCGAAGATGAAGCTGCGATCGCAAAGTCATTCTAGGAAACTCAACATTTTTGCTCATCGCGGACGCGATAGTGGGCATGCATTCGCGAAGGTTCAACTGGTTGTTGTTCGTGTTCGCGTATGGTGTTCCGCGTTCGCATAAGGGAATTGGAGACTGGTGGAATGTTACTCGTCGCGTTTGCGGGTTTGGTCATTTTAATCATATTTTGAGTTGTAGGCCTCCGATTTGAGCGAATTTTGAGAGGTTCTTCACGTCTTGGTTTGGGGTAAACGTTCTCTACCCGGATTTGAATATACTTCATGATTTCATCTTTATTTGTACCATTAAATTAGAATTTTGAGTTGAGGAAAAATAGGAATGTTTGAAGAAATCTTTCAAAATATAAAATGGGGATTTTGAAGTGCGAATTGATATCAGCATTTGGTAATTCTTGTGTGGTTGGACTCGTTATCGAATGAGTTTTTGGATTTATAATTTTTGTCGGGTTCTCAGACACGAGCCTAGGGGATTATGTCATGTGAAGGTCGTGTACACGAGGTGATGAGTACGTGCTCAGGCTTATTTGTGGAAATTTGACCATTGAGGGCTCTTAGGTTCTTATGTTCATTAGATATGAAATGTGTTTGTCATATTAAATTCCTCATTTACTAAATTCACCCTTACATGTCTTATTTGAAATTAATTGCTTCATGTTTTACACTTATTGCCGATTAAACTCTTACGTGCCTTAACTGAAGTTGTTTCCTCTTTTATCGTCATGCTATCCTTTCCGTAATTGCTTAACCTTAATTGAAATCAGTATTATCTCTTCCGTAATTGCATAACCTTTATTGAAATTAGTATTATCTCTTCCGTAATTGCTTAGCCTTAATTGAAGTTTGTTACCCTTTCACTGTTGACGTATTCTTATTTGGGGTCATTGATTCATGTTATCTCTCTTGTTGTCGAATTGTACTTTCGTGGAATCATTGTTACACATTACCTCTCCCTTGTTGAGCTATTCCTGTTGAGACTATTATTTCCCTGTTGTTTTTTCCTTTGTCAGTTCGTTCTTTATTTTGAAGTTCTTGTGTTGATTTATTTGTCGTATTCTCGTGTTATTATTTTTGTTGCTGTTGTATTCAGTGTTGTTGAGCCGAGTGCTATGCGTGGTTGTGATATTGAAACTGTTTCGAGGAAATATCATGGCATGTGGCCAAATATTATGAAAATCATTTTTGTTGAGTTGTTGTGTTTTGGAACACATGTTATTGTTGAAAGGATTGTTATTGTGTCTGCATGAGGTTTCTGTCGTGCGATTGTTATTGTGTTTGCACGAGGTTTCTTCCATGCGGTTGTTATTGTGTTAGCATGAGGTTTCTTCCGTGCGGTTGTTATTGTGTTAGCATGAGGTTTCTTCCGTGCGGTTGTTATTGTTACACAAGGATTCTGCAGTGCTGTTGTTATTATTGATACACATGTAGTGGTATAAGGTCCAGGTGTTGAAACGCATACGGTGAGATAAGGTGGGCTTGAAATGTGTGGCTAGTAGGGGAGCTACTAGAAGTCATGTAGTCGAGTGAGATACCGTTCCGTTGAGGTTCCGGTACACGGTCCCTGCCATTACATCAAAATCAAAAAATGAAAAAGACTAACTAAGCTTGTCAGCTATGAGTTACAAGATTCCTATCTATAAGTCTTCTGAAGCTTGATCTTGAGGCTTGAATGGTTCTTCATGCAGACTTTCGATTTGAACCTTGCTGCTTGCTAACTGCAGGTGCTGATTCATTANGGCTTTTCGGATCAAGATGGGACATGCAAAGCTTGCGACTTCAATCATGTCTTGAGCAGCCCATATCTTTTCATCTGCTTCTGCATTTTAGATTCACTTCTTTTTTTTTCTTTTTATTCTGGATTGAGACTTCTTCCTTTGGTCATCTCGGACTGTCAGCTCGCATTCTTGAGGCGAGCTTCTGCTACTTCTAACTTGAATTGAATTCTTAAATGATTTCCCTCATTCTTCAGGTGGGCGCCTGATGACTTAAAACTTAAAATAAATTTTCTCATTCTCCAGGTGGGCGCCTGCTGACTTAAAAACTTGAAATAAATTCCCTCATTCTCCAGGTGGGCGCC
>AWOL01S0090926.1:8853-18863 GCA_000715115.1 Nicotiana otophora | reverse complement strand
TTACCCATAACCTCACGAACTCAAATATATAATTTTTACTAAATTCCATAACCATTTTCGTGGCTAAATCCCATTTTTATAAAAAAAGAAAACCCTAGGTGTTTCATCTAAACTCATGATTTCACAAATCTTACATGTTAAATCTACCCATAATCTATGTATTTAACTTATATTGTGTAGAAATTACTTACCTCAAGGTGTTAGGTGAAAACCCCTCTCTATGACCTCCAACAATCGCCCCAACAAGTGCAATAAATGAACCTTAAATGCTCAATCCCGACTTAAATGAAGTTCTGCCTTCTAGTGTAATCGCACCTACGGTGCCCCTGCCACATTTGCGGTACCGCACTTGCGGTGCTATGTCCGCTTCTGCGGAGTTCCTCAAGCCCAGGTGCTATGTCCGCTTCTGCGTCCTCCCCAATCGCACCTGCACGTTCGCAGGTGCGCACGAAATCCCGCATATGTAATTCCTGAGCTGCTCGTCCTGGGCCGCTTTTACAGCTTCTTGCTCGCTTCTGCAAGCTCGCACCTGCGGCTAGCCCTCCACAGGTGCGGTTACACCAGAAGCCTGGTTCTTCAGCTGCTTCACCTAAGTCCAAACTTGGTCTATGCCTAGTTCGATTGACACCTGAGGCCCTCGAGGACACGCCCAAACATACCAACAAGTTTGGAATCATAAAACGAACTCGCTCGAACCCTCGGAATGCATAAAACAATCAAAACTAAGAATCATACCTCAAACCAAATTGAATCAACTTAGGAACTTCAAGTTCTTCAACTTACTCTGAGTGCCGAAACATACTTAAACTACTCGGAATGACACCAAATTTTGCGTACAAATCTTTAATCATCATACAGAAATATTTCAGGGCTCGAAAATCCAAACGGACCTCGATAACACAAAACTCTACTCCAAACCATATTTAAAGAACTTTAAAGCCTTTAAATAGTCAACTTTCACAATTAAGCGCTGAAACACTCCCGGGTCGTCTAAAACCTGATTCGAACATACGCCCAAGTCCAAAATCATCATATGAACCTATTGGAACCGTCGAATCCCGATTCCGAGGTCGTTTACTTAAAATGTTGACATGTAACACCTCGGAAAATTTTAAAGTACTTAAGCGCTATTAAGAAAGTGGATGTGCGCTAATTATATTATTTTGTGTACAGACGATGACTATTAATATGATGGATATCAATTGGATATGATAATAAGTGTACGAGTAATATTATAAGTGGTGTGGGGTCTAAGGAGAGCCCTAAGTATAAGTCAAGTTAGAAATTACATAATAGACTAAAGTTCCAAATGAGCACGCACAAGACCAAAATTTGGACGAGCATATCTATATATATATAAGGAGTTATATGATGAACAACCTATAAAATGTAATATCTTCGAGTCTAGTTTTTAATTCTTCAAACAGTTTGTCATGTGGACACTCCTACTAGAAGTTATGACCATATTACCAAAGGCTGGTAGAATGTGGTTCTGCGGCCAATTCTGCGACCGTAGAGGGGCCACAGAATGGTCGAAGAATTGACCAGTGCAGTCCAGTTCTGGGAATCATTTTTGCGGTCCATTGTATGACCCACATACCCATTATGCGGTCCATTCTGCGACCACAGACTTGAGTTCGGAGGGTTAATTTTCCTATTTTCATAACCCGACCCCATTTTGATAAATAGCCTTTGGGGCTTATTTTGGGTCGATTTTCTGAGGATTTTAAAGAGAGGTAAGAGAATTTTAGAGAGAGAAGAAGTAAACCTAGCATTCTAATAATCCAATGTTGCACCAATCTTCAAGAATCAAGGAAGCCAATCACAAAATCTTTATCTAAGAGGTAAGGTTCCATACCCTAGTCTTTAATTTCGAGTTTGGGGTAAAAAATGGGTGATGAGGAGTATGATTCTTGGGTGCAAGAGTATTATTTATACATTATTATACTAATAAGGTTTGTAGGAAGATTGTTGAGCTCAAATGGGTAAAGATTGGGTTGTGAAGTGAAGGAAATCTTGTAGAGGAACCTTGTAGTCAAATTTGTACACCAAGTGTTTGATGAAATGCTCAAATGAGCTGAAACCATGAATATCTTCCTAATTTGTGTTCAATTTTGCTATGTCTCAAAATAGATTGAGATTGCTAGGATTTCTGAAACATTGTAGTAATTTAAGAAAAGCTCAAAGCGAGGTATGTTGCCTAAACTACTCTCTTAAAATTGAATTCTATGACGTTCCCGTAAGTTTCAAGTATGGTAGGTTCAAGTTCCTTATTCTCATGTTTCGAGTTGTACCCTATAAATTCGATTGTCTCAAATAAGCAAAGTATCAAGAATTATGTATTCAAAACACATTCTGAATATTCCTATTACATTATGTTATGCTTTTGGAATGTGTTCAAGAATGATATATGTATTAAAATGCTATGTCTTTGAGTCGTGTTTCAAATGAAGGTTATGATGCCAAATTGTGTAACAAAATCCCAATATGCTTAAGACTCTTAATTACTCATATGTGTACCTAAAGTCTTAATTGAAGATGTCTTATTGGTGATAATCTATAAAGATAGTTGGAAGTGAAATAAGTGAATTGGGGATATAAAGTGTGGCCAACGTGCCAAGAGTGAAAGTTATACTTGTGGCCAATGGTGCAAATGAAATGAAATGATGTGAGAATGATTATGAAATGAGCTTTGATTTAACTGTTCCAAAATTGACTTTAAAAATAGCATTGCCTAAAAGCTTATGAACTCAAGTGATTCCCATATGTGGTTGTTTTAACTAATGCTATGCTTTATAAGTAGTTTCGATGTGTTTTGCGTTCTCACATATTCGTAAGTTAAAATTGTGTATTTTCCTTTTTGGGAAAAAGTATTTCAAGAATAAATGGTGTGTTATTTGTTTATTATTTTAACTTTCGCACCAATTGCCAATAATTTTACTCTATTTCTTGGAAAGAAATCCATTGTGTTTAAAGTCTTCATTACTAATGAACCTAAAGTTGTGATTTTCAGAATATTCTATTTTCTGATATTTATGATGATGATCCATGAAGGGAAAGAAATGAAAGTGTGGAATACGAAATACGACCATTGTGCCATGAATGAAGAATCATATGTATGGCCAAAAGAGCCAATGAAATAATGATGTTAAAAGTTGTTGAAAGTGCCAATGAGGCTATATACGGTATGAAAGGTTATAAGGTAAATGCATTTGTATTGTTGTTTCCTTTGTAAGCAAATCAAAAATATTTTTGGGAGTATCGAGTCACCGAGGAAGGGTAGGTTGAAATAACCTAACCCCGAAACTACGCATGCCGGTGTAGGAGTGGATTGTAATTATTCTCCTTATTTGGGATGAGATTGATGTTGTGAGCATCTAATTTTTGACTATATTTAAAAGTTTCACCATTTTGTTTTAGTATTTAAATAGTTTTAAGTTTAATTTTGATATTTTAACTTTTATATTATTTTTATTAGTAGGATTTATTAGAGAATATGTAATATTTTTAACAAAGTCTATTACGTAGAGGGCAGAAGAATTTATTTAAATCACGGACCAAATCTAATAGAATTACTTCCTACCTTCCCTACACTATTTCTTTGTCCCATCACCCACTTACTACACTATTCACATGTCACATCTCACTCCCCTTTTACTATTTTCTTGTCCCATCACCCACCTACTATACTATTCACGTGTCACTATTCCTTGTCCCATCGTTCATTTTCAACACTCCTCCTCTCATATTTTCTTAATATATGTACACACACAAAAAACGAAAAAACCCCGATGGACCTCCTTCTTCCCCAAGCAAAAAATACACTGAACCTCTATTAACACCCACCTCCAAATCAGCCTTAAACTACCCTTAAATTCCAGCCCCAAACCTAGCTGAAGTCACCCCCAAACTGCCACCCAAAAAACATATAGAGCATCATCTTTAGCCACCTCTTTGATGCCAAAAAATCAGTTAAAATCCAGCACCCTTTTAGCTACAAAAACCAACTGAAACTACCCCCAAAACATAGTAAAACATACCCACGAATCTCACCATGAATTCCAGCAAAAGGCAGCCCAAAATTACAGCAAAAACTGCCCAAACATGCAGCAAAACAGCTGCAAAACCTACCTCCATTAACGCCAATTTTCATCTTGAAAACTGCCGCAAAAACGCAACGATTCTCCATCAAAAAACTAGCTCGCAAATATAACAAAACTAGCAGGAAAAAGCCACTCTTGGTCGTTAAAATCTGAGTGAAAACAGTCAGGTAAAGTCCCCGACGAGGTCTTGGTTCTAGGTTCCAGCGTACTGTCAGTTACGAGTTGACGACGAAGGTCTCGTTTTTGTTTCTGGATCTCTTCACTTTGAACGAGATTATGTACGAGTTGGAGAATTTTTCTTATCAATATATTCGAAAACCGTTGCATGTTCAAGGTTCGTTTCCATGCTCTTATCAGTATTTCCATCAAACTTTCATATTTTGAATTATCGTTGTGATTATGTAGTGTGTTTAACTATTAAATCAATGTGAAAGTTTGAGTGGTTTATTGCTCTCTATTTCATCAATGACGAATTTTATTGTATTTTGAATCAATCTTTTACTAAGTGCATATCTTGTTTAATAGTTATTCTTGTCAAGTGGGGTTCCTATGGCTTTATGTTGGGTGTGAGTATTAATCATGAATTGGAATAGTCAAATGAGCTACTGTTTGATTTGGTAGCGACCACGTTGGAGTTTAGCATGAGCTTAAATTTTATTCCATTAATTTTCTTCATCAAGATTTAAGTATAGATAAAATAGAATGAATAAGTAGGATTTATTTGCTTGTTGCATTATCGCACTATACCCGACATAATTGATACCTCTAGTAATCTTTAATAATCAATCTTATATTTTCCGTAATTCTACCCCGTAACCTTTGAGCCTCACAATAATCCTAAATTAGCAAATAATTAAACAACTTTGAATAACGTAGTGTGCTTTAGGTGTGGCCAATAATAAATTATCGTGACTATGGGTACTGTTCCCGTGGCATAATCATGGTACGTAATTCCAAATTCGAGTGCACGCTTGTGTAACTTGACCTTAACTGCAAAGTCATAATAAAATTATAATGTTATTTACAAATGTAATTTTGTCCTTCAATAAATAATCAAGCAATGAAAGCGGACATAGGTAAAGCATGAAAATCAATAAAACACAGTTTATCCAAAAATAATTCAAGCCAAATTTAATCAATAAAAGCGACTGTGCTAGAACCACGAGATTCAGAGAGTGCCTTACACCTTCTCCCTGGTCAATAGAATTCCTTACCCGATCTCCTATTTTTGCGTACTAATAAAAATAGAGTCAAACCTTCATTTGACTAGGGATTCAAATAAAAGACGACTTGGAACACCAACAAAATCAATTCCAAGTGGCGATTCTGTAAATAAAATAATCCCTGCTCAATTTTGTCACTTTAATTGGAAAAATCCTTTAATCCACACATATCTTTTCGGGGTAAAAAGAGGTGTGACAGTTTTGACGACTCTGCTGGGAAAAACACGAATTCGAGCTTGTACATGTTGACTTTTATTTGGCTTTATTAATTTTGTATATATTGTGATTTATTTAAGCCTAATGTGCTAATTGTCGCTTATTTACTGCTTTGATATTTTTTGAATTATACATATAAAGTGTCTTCTCTCGCACCCCATCTAAGTCTTCTCATAATTAATAATGTTGTGAGTGCTGACCAGTTCTACAAAAATTTCTGTCTGAGATAAAGCCAGTGTGGATACCTGCTCTTGGTGAAGGATTTAATCACACATGTTTAGGTGGGGAGAACTACCAGTAAAGCCGAAACTGTTCTACGGCCGGTACACTGACGCTCCTCGGCTTGGGTTGTCCGCCCGAGTAAGCCAGTCTAGGTGTCTTTTTCACTAGGATTTAAATCTAAAAGAACAAATCTCATGCCAGATAACTCTAGTAGGTTCGCTTTATTTGCATCACGTACATTTGACTTAGCGAAACTCGGCATAGGGGCTGATCCGTATAAGACATGTATCCTCTTTGAGACCATCATGTTCACTTATGTGCTACTTGCTGCATTATTTGGAAGGCTTGCTTGCATTGTTGACTAGCTTTAGAATATTAGTTGAGCGGAATTATAAAAAAAAAATCATTCTCCTAGTTTAGTAAAAATAATTGTTTTTACTAAGATTTTGTAGTAGTCTGGCGTGAGATATAAAGATTAATTTTTATAAAAATCAAAAAGAAAAATTAGTCGGTTTTATCGAACTACGCGGGTCTGATTCTCATCGGATGTGAGATACGTAGGCAAACCTCATTGGTTCCGGCCTCATTTGTTTTTTTAAAAAATCTAAAATTATTTTCTTTTAATTACATCTTTAGAAATATTTCTTTGAGATGTCAAATCCTAAAATTCAAAAATAGTTTCTTCCTTTTTAGAAGTCTTTCTCCCAAAATTCAAAAAAAAAAGAAAATCAAAATCCAAAAAAATATTTTCTTTTTTTTGAAATTTATAAAAAAAAATAAATGTTTTTTTAATCTTTTTAGAAGTCTTTCTTTCTAAGATTCCAAAAACAATAACAAAACAAAAATAAAAATAAAATCAAAATTGAAAAAAAACAATATTTTCTTTGTTCTTTAAAAGTCTTTCTTTTCAGAAAAAAAAACAACAAAAAATAAATCAAAATCTAAAATAATATTTTCTTTATTGTTTAGAAATCTTTCTTTCGAAAATTTCCAATCAAAAAAAAGAGAAAGAATTCAAAATCCAAAAAATATTTTCCTTATTAGGAGCTTTCGTGGGATTATTTGTATATGGGTAAAAAAAGTTAGTTTATTTACTTTATTCCCGATCTTTCCGAACTACGCTAAGATCTGATTCATGTCCCCACATGATACGTAGGCAACCCACATCAGGTTCGATCGAACTATTTTGAAAAGAAATTTTTTTTATAATAAAATGGATCGCCTGAGTCCATTCTCATGAGTCGTTTTGTTTTGAATTCTTAAGTAAGTTTAAGGTGGTCGTTTTGTAGTAAGCTGGAAACACAAGATCCAAGGGGAAAATGCCAACGATAATTGACATTGAAGCTGTTACGAGTGCTCTGGAGACTCAGGGTCAGAGGGCTCAACAAGAGTTTACTGCGGTTGAGGAAAATAGAATACCGAAACAACAATTGGCTGAAATGTGTCGAGCATGGGCTGATGGCCAAGAACCTCCCTGGTCAATTCCTGGGTTCCCAGAGTTCACACCTGTTTCGACTAATACCACTCATGTCTCATTGTCTTATCCATTCTATCCACCTGGGGTCAGTCTTTATCCCAACTGTATGGATATAGCGGGTGCTTCTGGTGTGCGCTCCCAAGGTGTTTGATTGAGAACCAATCAGACATCCACTGTTGTTAAGCCTGTCTACACCATCCCGCAACCCACAGTGGTGCAGCGGAAAAATCATGAGTCACAATTTGCCACCCAACAAGAACAATACCACTCTCCTGAGTATCACTCGTACCTATTTGATCTTCCTGCGGATATTGAGAAGCCTGCCAAAAGATGGCACAAGAAGAAATAGCCCAAAAAATAAAAAGCTTGGAACATCGAATAAACAACATACAAGGGTTGGCAGGTCAAAAAAGTATTATCTTCAAGGATCTATGTATGTTTCCGGAAATATCCATTTACCATCTGGTTTTAAGACCCCCACCCCAAGTTTGAAAAGTATGACGGACATGGCGACCCCATAGCTCACCTGAAAAGATATTGCAATAAGCTAAGAGGTGCGCGAGAAAATGAAGAATTACTAATGGCTTATTTCGGGGAAGGCCTTACAGGGGTAACCTTTGAATGGTTTACTGATAAAGACACCTCTTGCTGGAATGTATGGGATGACATGGCCCAGACCTTTTCCAGACAATTCCAATATGATATCGACATTACCCCAGACCGCAATCCCCTTTCAAACCTGAAGAAGAAACCAACTGAAAGTTTCAGGGAATATGCTATTAAATGGAGAGAGCAAGCAGCTAGAGTTAAGCCATCCATGGATGACCACGAGTTAATCACTGTCTTCCTTCAGGCCCAAGATCCTGACTATTTTCAAAACATGATGTCCGCAATGGGAAGACCTTTCTCGAAATCAATAAAGATTGGTGAAATGGTTGAGAATGGCCTCAAGACAGAAAGAATTATCAGTCAAGAAGTTCTCAAAGCCATAACTCAGGCTGTCCATATTGGATATGGTAATTTTAGTGACACAAATGAGAAGGATAAAGAGACCATGACGACATCAGGGTCGAGAAGAGGTCCTAGGGGAACATCTCAAAAATGTGGGAAGCCCATCAGACTTCCTATGATTCCCCTGAGCACTGCTATCCACCTCATAACCCACAATACTCTGTTGATCCACCTCAGCATGTCGTCCATAATCCAGAGTAATATGCCCAGGCACCAAGACACCTTAGAAGGCGAGCACCAACATCGCGAAATTCCCATCATCCTCCACAAAATTTTCAAGCGTCCAATAACCCACTTCCAAAGCAAGAATATAGAGGAGAGCAGAGGACGAAAGATAATTTTACACCAATAGGGGAGTCCTATACAAGCTTGTTTGAGAAATTAATACATTATGGCATGATTGCATCTATTCCTCCAAATTATGTGGATCCACGGTCAAGAAACTTTGACCCTTCTAAAATGTGTGAATACCATTCCAATGCCCAGGGGAATGGTGTTGAAAGCTGTCAGGATTTGAAAAGAGAAATAGAAAGGATGGTACAGGAAAAACTAATTGTGGTCCAGGACATTGAAGCCACGAATATCATACATATTCCTTTACCTATATATAATTATACACACTTTGTGGGGATGGTATGTGGTGGCGTGGAGTATGAGAATCCTCTCGAGACCTCTGAAAAGTTAATTTCTATGAAATGTCATATGTTATTAGTCCTTAATCGAACGAGTAATGCTGAAGACGAGCTGATCCAAGAGGTCGAGAACTTGCTGACTGATGTTAATGAGATTGAAATTGGGGAAGGCCTAGGTGATTCTGATGAGCAAGTTTGTGGATAAATGTCAAGCTTAGCAATTGAAAAGTCATTCCCTCATCACTAGGGAGGAATCTTGGTAGCTTGTTTTGATGTTTTTTCTATTGTCTGGTTTATTTCAGGGTTGTGATCCAGATTTTATTTGTTTTATTGAGTCATACCTTTCTATCCCTCTATTTTTTTATGTGTGAGTCTTGTCTGTTTGTTTTGTTGCTATTTTTATTATCTGGGTTATTACAGATTTTGTTGTCAAACCTTTTCGTCCTCTATTCAATGAAATAAAGTTTGTCCTTTTGTGTTATTCTATACTTATTATTTTTCGCTGCTAGTTCTAGTGACATGAAATGCATGTAAAATATTTGGCCAGATCTTAGGAAACTGATTTATTTTTGAATTGAATAAATGAGAAAGATACTCTTGAGGATGAATAAAGAATGGAAATTCTTTGAAAACAAGCCCGAGTGAAGTTCACGTGGAACTAGAATTGTCATACCCGTGGAGGTTAAGGATGTTTACATTCAAATCATTGTGAAGATCGGGTTTGAGGATGTTGAATCAATTGAAGCTTGGTCAAAAGTTTTGTATTAGTGGAGGGGAAGTGTCTTTAGATACATTATGATCAAATGAAAAACAAATAGTGCAATTGACAATACCAAAAGGCAAACATATTCGTCAATGATGTATTTGCAAAAAGGTAATATGTTTTGCGTTCTCAAGGCTAGGAGGCCCTTTTTCTGCTATCCAAGTTCTTTATACCCTTTGTTACCCCCTTTGAGCCTATGTCATTTTCTTTGGCCACCCCTCCTTTGGAATCAAGTCTAGAGTCAAAAGTCTTCATTAAAGGAAAAAAAGGTTCATGTCCTAAGAGTACAAACTAGGAAAACTCTTAGAAAGTTTAAGTGAAAAAAGAAGAAGAAGAAAAGAGCAGTCAAAGGTCTTTGCCCCC
>AWOL01S0090895.1:0-31017 GCA_000715115.1 Nicotiana otophora | reverse complement strand
GGGATGGGATAACAAGAAGTTCAAACAGCAGGCAGAAAATATCTAGAGTACAATATTGGGTGATAAGAGCAATTACCACTGCTAGTCCCCTGGAGAAAGGGTTCTGAAAGCTAAGGATTACAAATTTCAGAAAGAAAAAAAAAAGGAGAGAGAGTGCAGGAGCAAGTACTCAAAAGTTTTTGAACAATTAAATGGATAAATTTAATTAAAACTTGTGTACTAAGAAAAGTTAGAAAGTGGGAGGGAAGTGGAACCTGTGATGCCAGCTGCAGAATGAACTATGAAGTAGCTTATGTAGAGTCTAGATTTGTAAAAAAACATGTAACTAGCTAATTTCAACTACAGATTCTTTGGTAGCATTAGAAATAAAAACAGGTTTGGTTTTGGTTTTGGTTTTATAATAGTAAAAACATAATCTGTTGGACTTGCCTTTAATAACGCTGATATCGATCCATATAACATGGATTTGTTTACAAGCACGTATCTGGTGAGGGTAATTGTGAACATTTGGCATTGGCACGTGTAGCTTCTGGCAAATATTAGTGTTTTTTGAAGAATTAGCAAAGCACCTATACCCAATGTCACACCAGTTTGACACGAGTACATTAAGGCAATTGAAGGATCCATGTAACATGAGGAATGACTATAGCATAGACCGTTACAAAAATATGTAAACAAGCAAGAATGTGATTCTTCAACGACTGAATGTCGACATATGCTTTTATAAACTAATTAGCATAAAGTAGTGCAAACTGCATAAAGATGTCATTCATTATTTATATGACATGAGAGAGAAAAAAGCATGAGATTCTCCTAACCTTAACTTCTAAGGTAAAGTCTCCAGGAATAACTTTGTGTAACTCTTCGCTATGAACAGCCACTGGTATTCTGTGGACAAGTAGCTTTGCCACCTTGGGCTCTTGCACCTAAACTCAAAGGAGTAGATGACCATCTTATAATCAGGACACAAGAAAGAAAATGAAATTTAAAATAAAAGGCTTTATGATATTACCTCCTCACGAACTAACGGTATGATACAATCAACTCCACGTTCAATCTTGGCAAGAACAAGTTTCATTGCAGTACATGCATCATCCAGACAATTATGTGGAGAGTCCTTCTTTCGAAGTTCAAAACCTAACACAGACTATTTGGAAACTATTGTAAGTAAACAAGAGCATTCACCAAGCAAAGCTTGTGATGAATAGTTAAATACTTGTTAATTTTCAGCTTAATAAAGGAACCACGTTGGAAAAAGAAGAACAGGGAGACAAACCACAAAAAGACTGCTACATAAAAAGCAGCACAACTATTTTCCTAAACACAAAACGAATAGAGTTATTTGGAGTGTTCAGATAAAAGCATTTGAAAAAATGTTGGCACTTATAAATTCCCAAATAAAATAGGAATCCAAAGTGAGGGTTAATATGACCAACAATTCAACAGAGTGGACATATTGTAGCATGGGAAAGAAATACTAAAATTAAAAAAGCACAGCTTACCTTACACAAATTACTTAAAGAAGGTCTTCTATTAGAAGGCTGATCCCGATATTTGAAGACATAAGATGTGTCAATCACTCTTGCATGATCTATCTTCAAAGCTATTAAGAACAACATAACAGAGCTTTATCAAAAAAAGAAAAGAAGCGAAGGACATAACTGAGAAAAAGCACGACATAATACTCTAAGGACAGGGAAAGAAAAGAGAAAAGGGAGTAGAAATAACATTAAAGCACGGGGATATTAAAAAGAGACATGTGATCATAAAAGTCATGCCATTTCCATTTACCAGTAGATGTGCACCAAAGATTTGAATGTTGATTAAAGACCATCACTTATGATGCAAGATGTAGCTTACCACGAAGGTCATTGTGTAAACTGTGGCCAATCAATATGGTTCCATGTGATAATAGCTTCTTCATGGACATCTGGGTCATAGCACACAAAAGTTCAGACAAAGAAATTTTAATGGCTACTGGACAACCTAAATAGAACAACCTTTTTTTGAGAAGGAACCTAAATTGAACAACTTATACCTGTACATCAGCCAATGAACAAGAAACTCCATCTAAATCTCCAGCGGTTATTCCAGTAATCTCAGTTCTGTAATCTGCAATTGGTTTGTTTGGATTCACAAATTCATTGAGTTTAACCTGCAATTTTCAGAACTTCAAATTAACTTATGGTGACATGAAAAAAAAGAGTGGAACTACATCAGAGATAAAGAGGCCAAGCGGGTGGCTCCATTTGCAATTGGTTATGTAAACAGTATGTTTATGCCACAGAAAGGTATAAGGCCCAAAAAATACCTCCAACTTATCATCCACAGCACAGATTCTGACTAAAGCTTCGGTTCCATCTTGGCAAAGAACCATTTCGCAATCAATTGCAATCATTGCCTTTTTTGATTTTACGAAATTAGACTTTTTAGTCCTTCTCGTGACTAACCAGTCCTGTTTCCATGGATGTACATTGTAGTAAGAGAAGTATACTTTTACGTCAGAACAGCAAATTATACAAATGTAGTTATTCCAGTGCCACAGAATTTATTCATGGATTTGACTGTAACCACTACGGTAAACAAGCTAAAAACTAAATGCAACAAAAATATACTGCAGGAGATCATGATATGCAAGTAAAACCATGCATTTTTTTCTTAAAATAACTTCATTTCAAAACAAATAAGCTGAAGCTTGTGACCCAACAGACCTTATAAATTGTTACAGGAAACACATCAGTTGAGAAATTCTTTGAAGGAACTTCTTAAATAGAGGTAGAACTTCCTAAGTAAACATTTTTGACATAGTGTGCAAAGATAGAACTTCTTAAGTAGACAATAAGAAAAGAATACCAAAGCCAGTAAACGAACCTCCTCGTGTGATGGAAATGAGTAATCTGTCGGATATTGAGGGTGCTCAAAAGTTAAACGAACCAGTCCCTGCACTGCCACAATATCAATTTATTAAGCACAGAAGTTGTTGAGATATAGTGATCATAAACCTTCATAAGAAGATGCCAACCAGCATCTTCCTGGAAAAACAGTGGGGCCGGGGTATCAAAATTGGAGAGCATGCAACTATTTTGCTATCAATAATTCTGAATACTAGTTCCAATTTTTATTTTTCATTTTTTTTATCATTGTGCCCTGCTAGCTTGCGAGGGACTTGACTATAATCCACCGAGCAGCATGTCCTGCCCACAAGCACATGTTGTCAATGGTAATTCCGCCCACCAAGGTTAGAGAAAATCACTCATCATAGCATGTGTTGTAGCTGGTATTCAAACCAGGGATCTCCAGGTTGTCATTCTCAAATATCAACTATATATATTAACAAGTTATAGCCGCAGTAAAATTCTAACAGAACAAGTTATAGCCACAGTTAAATCTAACAGAACAAGTTATAAGACCTATTAGCAGCGACTGGAGATGAATTAGCTACTCAGAACCCACTTAAGTAGATTTTTCCCAACTAACCACCCTAATATCGCAGTTATGATTCGTAATAATACCCAAAAGCCAAAATATACTCTTCACCTGTTCCGCGGATTCACTATCCGGCGACTTTTTCTGAAGCTTCTCTGTAGCATCTCGATTGGAATAACATTGAAACACCTTTTTAAAAAGCTGCACAAAAGGGACATTATTGCATTAGTAGTAGCAGCATTATTTTACGCTAATTAACCAAATGAAAACAAGAGGTAATCGATATTAACCACCTTTATGTCATCCTCTTGGCTAAACGTCTTCAAAAACGCAAGCAGATCATCAACGGACCTCTTCGACGGGTCACTCAAGCTAACCCCTAACTTCTTGTCGTATGATCTCAAAAAATCTTTCCAACCTCCGCTACTTCCTTTCATCTGTCGCTTTTGAGCTAACTTGACAATTTCGACTAGAACCTTTTAACAATTAAACATGATAAATTACATATCATCGTTTCTTCGGAAGCTAATTGTTAGTAATTATCTATTATACATAAATTTTGAATTTGCACTATTGGAAAGCCTAATTACTGTCTAGTTCTACAAAAAACAAATTGTAAAACCAGCTCAGAAATATGAACAGCATATATTTATAAATCGTTTAACCAGCTAATTGTACTTAACTCCTGCAAAAGTGGGAACATAAAAACTAATTTAAACGAGGCATGTATTAAACAGGTTTATTTTGTGAGCATTTACAGTATAATCAAAAAGAATTGCAACTTTACACGGCTGATAGATTCACCTCTTTCTTCGCTGATGAGGCAAACTTCGAATCCATTGCAAGGGCGGCTCTAGGGTAAGGCACGAGAAGTCCTTGACCTAGCCCCCAATATTTAAGGCCATAAAAGTATGAAATAGTATTATTTTATTATATAATATATGGAGTATAATTTATATTTATAGTAATTATTAATAAATGATTTTAAATTTTAATATTTTTTAGACATGATAGAGGTAGGATTGAGTAGGTTAATTAGATAATTTTTTCTTTTATTAAATTAAATAATATATTTATCTTCTCGTTAATTCTTTTTTTTCTTCCTTTATGTATAGTCCTTCTTCATATTTCTCATAATTCTAACTTTTAATTTCAATTCGAATTCTTTAAATTAACTATTCGTTTTGTCACATTTGATTGATGCATACATCACAAAGCAAGTTCTTTTGTATCTCTTTTTTTAACTAAGAAATTTCCGAGGCAAGTGTCGCAAGGTTCAAAACTCGATAAACAATGGGCTCGCCCCTTTACCATTTTCGCTTAATATCATTTTTTTTTATACAGGGGAGAGAGTTACCATGACTTGTGCCTAACCCATACATCAAACATTGCGCTTTTATCACTAGATCAAAGTCATGTAGGCTTTATTTTTGTATATCATTATTATATGAACTTTATGAAAGAAGTTAAAACTTCTTTTAATATTCTTTAGTTTTAGACCACCGATTCCGTTGAGACTACTGTCACGTGAATATTCTGTTCAACTAAATTTATTCAAATTTGATAATTGAATGATAAATTCACTAACGTTGATATTCTTTGTCATTATTATATGATCTTAATTGAGACTATAAAATTTGATTGAGAACCTTAGGGGTAGACGAGTGGCTCAGGGGGAGGCTAGTAAAGCCTAGATTTAGCCCCTCGAAATTTTGAGGCCCTAAAATTTTTTAATAGGCCACTAATTTTATTAATCAGTCATATCCACTGAGAATTACTGCAAGTTGAACAAAGTTAAGATTTGAGAAGAAAATTTGATGAGAAAAAATGGAACAGCTCTTCACCTGCAAGTGGGGGAATTAGGATAGGCCTTTAGAGTTTTATGATTTTCATGGGGTTTACGGTAGTCGAAGTCCTAAATCTGCTCAATATTTAAAAGGTAAACTTACTTTTTTGACACTATGGACTATGACTTTTGTCCTTTTTACGATATTTGNCTACTCAGAACCCACTTAAGTAGATTTTTCCCAACTAACCACCCTAATATCGCAGTTATGATTCGTAATAATACCCAAAAGCCAAAATATACTCTTCACCTGTTCCGCGGATTCACTATCCGGCGACTTTTTCTGAAGCTTCTCTGTAGCATCTCGATTGGAATAACATTGAAACACCTTTTTAAAAAGCTGCACAAAAGGGACATTATTGCATTAGTAGTAGCAGCATTATTTTACGCTAATTAACCAAATGAAAACAAGAGGTAATCGATATTAACCACCTTTATGTCATCCTCTTGGCTAAACGTCTTCAAAAACGCAAGCAGATCATCAACGGACCTCTTCGACGGGTCACTCAAGCTAACCCCTAACTTCTTGTCGTATGATCTCAAAAAATCTTTCCAACCTCCGCTACTTCCTTTCAACTGTCGCTTTTGAGCTAACTTGACAATTTCGACTAGAACCTTTTAACAATTAAACATGATAAATTACATATCATCGTTTCTTCGGAAGCTAATTGTTAGTAATTATCTATTATACATAAATTTTGAATTTGCACTATTGGAAAGCCTAATTACTGTCTAGTTCTACAAAAAAAAATTGTAAAACCAGCTCAGAAATATGAACAGCATATATTTATAAATCGTTTAACCAGCTAATTGTACTTAACTCCTGCAAAAGTGGGAACATAAAAACTAATTTAAACGAGGCATGTATTAAACAGGTTTATTTTGTGAGCATTTACAGTATAATCAAAAAAAATTGCAACTTTACACGGCTGATAGATTCACCTCTTTCTTCGCTGATGAGGCAAACTTCGAATCCATTGCAAGGGCGGCTCTAGGGTAAGGCACGTGAAGTCCTTGACCTAGCCCCCAATATTTAAAGCCATAAAAGTATGAAATAGTATTATTTTATTATATAATATATGTAGTATAATTTATATTTATAGTAATTATTAATAAATGATTTTAAATTTTAATATTTTTTAGACATGATAGAGGTAGGATTGAGTAAGTTAATTAGATAATTTTTTCTTTTATTAAATTAAATAATATATTTATCTTCTCGTTAATTCCTTTTTTTCTTCCTTTATGTATAGTCCTTCTTCATATTTCTCATAATTTTAACTTTTAATTTCAATTCGAATTCTTTAAATTAACTATTCGTTTTGTCACATTTAATTGATGCATACATCACAAAGCAAGTTCTTTTGTATCTCTTTTTTTAACTAAGAAATTCCTGAGGCAAGTGTCGCAAGGTTCAAAACTCGATAAACAATGGGCTCGCCCCTTTATCATTTTCGCTTAATATCATTTTTTTTTTATACAGGGGAGAGAGTTACCATGACTTGCGCCTAACCCATACATCAAACATTGTGTTTTTACCACTAGATCAAAGTCATGTAGGCTTTATTTTTGTATATCATTATTATATGAACTTTATGAAAGAAGTTAAAACTTCTTTTAATATTCTTTAGTTTTAGACCACCGATTCCGTTGAGACTACTGTCACGTGAACATTCTGTTCAACTAAATTTATTCAAATTTGATAACTGAATGATAAATTCACTAACGTTGATATTCTTTGTCATTATTATATGATCTTAATTGAGACTATAAAATTTGATTGAGAACCTTAGGGGTAGACGAGTGGCTCAGGGGGAGGCTAGTAAAGCCTAGATTTAGCCCCTCGAAATTTTGAGGCCCTAAAATTTTTTAATAGGCCACTAATTTTATTAATCAGTCATATCCACTGAGAATTACTGCAAGTTGAACAAAGTTAAGATTTGAGAAGAAAATTTGATGAGAAAAAATGGAACAGCTCTTCACCTGCAAGTGGGGGAATTAGGATAGGCCTTTAGAGTTTTATGATTTTCATGGGGTTTACGGTAGTCGAAGTCCTAAATCTGCTCAATATTTAAAAGGTAAACTTACTTTTTTGACACTATGGACTATGACTTTTGTCCTTTTTACGATATTTGGTCTAATATGTTTGACTTTGTTGCAAAAGAGTAATTTTGATGTTAGTTTTCATGAACTATGGGATAGATACAACGTAATAGTGCTCGCATGTATCATGAATACAGTATCTCCAAATCTGCTTAGTACTGTAATCTATGCATCATATGCTTATACTGTTTGAAAAAATTTTAAGGAAAGATTTGACAAAGTCAAGACTTCTAGGGCAGCCTACTTGCATAAGGAAATAGCCACACTAACACAAGAAGCATCTTCTATATATGTATACTTCTCTCGACTAAGAGAACTTTGGGATGAGTGTGAAACACTAACTCCTCCCCCTACATGTGGTTGTCATGAATCAAAAAGGCATGTTGAGCACTATCAACTTCAAAAGCTTTATTAGTTTCTTACTAGGCTTAATGACTCGTATGAAAATGCTAAGAATCAAGTCTTAATAACTAGATCACTACCTAATTTGAATCAAGCTTATGCTATGATCATCAATGTTGAAATTCAGAGGATCAATGGGAAGGGTGTGTATGGCTCTAATGATACTAATGAGGCTGCTGCAATGTTGAGTAATATAAATTACAACAACAATGGAGGATTCAACAACAATGCACGCTCTGCAAATACTGGATATACTGGAGGCTATAAGTCTAAGAACTCATTCAATAAGTCAACAATTTACGGTGAGTACTGCAAGTACAAAGGACACACCAAGGATAACTGCTTCAAGTTACACGGCTATCCTAGTAATTTCAAAAAAGGAAAAGATGAGGAACCTTCAATGTTCAATCCAATAATGTAAGAAACTATAGAAGTCAACCCTCAAAAACACAAAGCGACTCCTTAGGAGGTTTTAGTCTCAGTTCTCTTGCTCAATTTTTCACTCCAGAGCAATATCAACAAATTCTGCAGATGCTGAACAAAGGCAAGGATGTTGAACTTGTAGCTAATTCAGCAGCTACAAGAACAACGGGTAAAATACACACTTTTATGTCTACTTCGGTGAATCATAACTAGATAACATATATGAGAGCTTCTAACCACATGGTGCATACTCTAAATCTATTAGATTTCTATAAAGAACTATCATAGACATATAAGAATAAGGTACATCTACCTGTTGGTGAAAATTCAACTATTACACACACTGGATCTATTCTTTTTTAGAAATAAGAAAGTTCAGAACATATTACATATTCCAGAGTTCAAGTATAACCTACTCTCAGTCTCTAAGATTACAAAAGAGTTAAGGTGTATGATGGCATTCTTCCCTGATTTCTGTGTATTTCGGGAACTCTTTAGTGGGAAGGTCATGGAGATTGGTAAAGAAGAACCTGGTCTCTACATTCTCAAGGCTGAAGAAAGACAATCTCCTGAGTAACACTTACCACCAACTGTAAATACCATTGTTAGTAGTACAAATAAGTGTGCTAGTAAGCGTAGCACGCAATCCTTCAATAATTTTTCTTTGTGGCATAAGAGGTTAGGACATGCCCCTCTAAAGGTGTTACAGAAACTGCATAGTTTAATATGATTTGCATCTGGCTGATGATCATTATACTATGTTCCACATTGCAAAACAGTCAAGACTTCCTTTTGCTCTTAGCTCTTCATGTTCTACCTTTATCTTTGATCTTGTGCATGCAAATGCCTGGGGGCCATATAGGACACCTACTCATGATAGCAAGAGGCACTTCTTAACTTTGGTAGATAACTATTCAAAGTATATTTGGATATTTCTCCTTACCACTAAAGCTGATACTATTGTAGTATTGAAATACTTCTTAGTAATGGTTACAAATCAGTTTGGAGTTACAGTTAAATATCTTAGAACAGATAATGGGACTGAATTTATGAATGACCAAGTGACTTCTTTATTGCAAATCTTGGAATCCTTCATCAAAGCTCATGTGCGTACACACCTCAACATAATAGAGCCGTTGAGAGAAGACACAGATCAATTTTAGACATGGCTAGAGAACTCAGGTTCCAGGCCTTTATGCCATTGAGTTTTTGGGGTGAATGTATGTCCATAATAGTCTATCTGATGAACAAGTTACCTACTATTTTAATTCATGTTAAGACTACTTTTGAAACATTATTTCAGAAAGTCTCCCCTATACAACATCTCAGAGTATTTGAAAGTTTGCGCTATGCCACCAAAGTGCAGAAGGTAGACAAATTTTGTCCAAGAGTAGTTCCAGCCGTTCACATGGGGTACTCTTCTTCTCAAAAGGACTATTTCCTCTATGACCTACATTCCAAGACTTTATTTATGAGTAGGGATGTTGTGTTCAAGGAAAACATTTTTTCCTTTAAGAACATGAAGTCTGGGGTCTCCTATCTATTTCTTATCCTAGAGTTCACATAATCATCACCTGCAGACAAGGTTGATCAGCAGTCATCCTAAGGCTGCATTCCTCCTACTACTCAATCACCTTCTCCTAGCTCTATTAGTAATGATCACTCAATATTTGTGCCTACTGAGGTGTCCAATGAACACTCATCATCTCCTACAGAACTCAGGAGGTCTTCCATACCCTTTAAACCTCATGTGTGGCTCACTGATTATGTTGTACAACCTAAGAAATCTTCTTGTCAATATCATGTCTCACATTATATGTCTTATGATCAGCTTTCTCCTGCTTATCAAGCTTCTCTAGTTGTTTACTCTACTATTGTTGAACCTAGTTCCTTCAGTGAGGCTAGTATTGATCCTAAATGGGTGGAAGCCATGCAAGCTGAAATTTCAGCTTTGGAGGAGAACAATACATAGTCCATAGTAGACATACCTCAAGGAAAGATTCATATATGGTATAAATGGATGTTTAAAGTTAAATATAGGTCCAATGGTGAGGTGGAAAGGTATAAGGCCAGATTGGTAGCCAAGGGCTACAATCAACAAGAAGGTTTAGACTACACAGAAACTTTCTCACCAGTAGCCAAAAATGGTTATTATGAGAGCTATTGCTGCTATAGTTGTTACTTCTAGTTGGTATATTTTTCAAATGGATGTACATAATGCATTTCTTCAGAGTGACTTAGTGGAGGAGGTCTACATGAAAGTTCTAGATGCTTTTCAAGCCAGGGGAGGATCAAAAAGTGTGCAAATTGCACAAGTCTTTGTAAGGACTGAAGCAGGCACCCAGGCAATGGAATCTCAAACTAACTGAAGCACTTCTAGCTATGGAGCTTGTGCAAAGTCACTATGACTACTCTCTCTTTACTAAGAAGATATGAACTGAACTGGTGCTTATTCTAGTATATGTAGATGACTTGTTAGTCACAAGTAGCAATCTACATCTTATCAAACAGGTGAGAAAAGAGTTGCAAGAAAGATTCAAAATGAAGGATTTGGGAGAGCTGAAGTACTTTCTTGGCATTGAATTCTCAAGATCTCGGGAGGGTATCGTGATGTGCCAAAGAAAGTATGCCTTAGAACTGGTGTCTGAACTTGGTCTAGCAGGTGAAAAACCAGTTTTCACACCTCTTGAGTTTAATCATAAGCTCACATCTATTGAGTTTGATCAAGAGGTAAAGAACAATGTTTCTGAAGATATGCTACTTGAATATAAGGGGAGCTATCAGAGGTTGGTAGGAAGACTATTGTACCTAACTATGACAATGCCAGATATAACCTTTGTAGTACAGACACTTAGCTAATATATGCATGCACCAAAGGTTTCTCACATGGATGTTGCAAGAAGAATAGTAAGATACATCAAGTCCACACCTGGACTTGGACTTTTTATGCCTACTGGGAGCTGCAAAAATCTTGTAGCCTATTGTGACTCTGATTGGGGAGCATATGTGGAGTCTAGAAGATAAGCTATTAGTTATGTGGTGAAGTTAGGTGGAGCTCTAATCTCCTGGAAATCTAAGAAGCATGGGACATAGTCCAGGAGCTCAGCTGAAGTAGAATTTAGAAGTATGGCAGCCATAGTAGCTGCAATTGTGTGGCTGGTTGGACTCTTCAAAGAATTAGGAGTGGATATCAATTTACATGTTTCCTTACACTGTGACAGCAGAGCAGCCATTCAAATTGCTGCACATCCAATCTTGCACGAGAAAACTAAACATATAGATATTAATTGTCATTTTGTAAGGGAAAAACTTGTGCAAGGATTAATTCAAACACAACATGTTAGAACAACAGAGCAAATTGCAGACTTATTTACTGTCATGACCCAATTTCTCCTATAGGCCGTGATGGCGTCCAACATCGGTGCTAGACAAGCCAACGGTGAACTAAACATTTGATATAGCTTTTTAATAAGTTTCCAAATAATTAAATTCTATTAAATTAAGGAGTAGAAACTTTAATAAATAAAATGAAGGCAACTGAGTGGCAATCATAGTGATATAAATACTCTAAAACCATAAAGTCTACTAGTATGTGTGTCAAGACCTGGTGCCACAAGTGTATGAGCAATTAGTAGAATATACAAAACTCTAACTACTGTCTGAAATAAAAATAGACAGAAAATAAGTGCAAAAGAGGGACTCTAAGTGCTGCAGAATGGCTCAAGAAGCAGCTCACCACTAGGCCTCAGAGTAACGGGGGTGCGCACCGGTATGACTACTAGATGTACCTGCCTCAGATCCTGCACGGTTAGTGAAGAAGTGTAGCATGAGTACATAAACAATATGTACCCAGTAAGTATCTAGTCTAACCTCGAATAAGTAGTGACGAGGGGTCGACATCGACACTTACATTGGGCCAACAATAAAAAATACAGAAATTCTAAATAAGCATGGGTTATGTAAATAACAATAATAACTCAATAACAAGCATGAAATAAATAATTCGTTCACTAATGGTAAATTCCAAGTAAGTTTGTGTCATATATAATTTTTAACCTTTCAACCCATAAAATAATATCAAATATAATTAAGCTCCGAGTATTATCACGCACGATTATGGCGAGGGCGTACGATCCAATCCAGAATAATGTGTACACTGGCAAGGGTCGAGCGGCACGAACTATAGATGCAACAATTCTACTGCCGAGGCGTTCGACCCCCTTTACAAGAAGAGAGGATACTTGATAAACATTCTGTTTAAATGCTATTACAAGGCTAATACACAAAGAATCACAATTCTTATTAACGGTCAAGTATCTCTCCAAAACTCAAGTAAGCGGAAGTCGGTCTTTTACAATTTCTTTATCAAGTTCCAATATAATTTAGGTACTTTTAATTAACAAATAGGGTGCAGACATTACAAGTATCTCATGATTTGGGTCCTAAACTAACCGGACATAAGCATAATTAGTAGTTACGCACGGACTCTCGTCACCTCGTGCGTACGTAGCCCCCACAATTAGGAGCAAATAATAATTTAAATCACCCATGAGGTAAATTCCCTCTTAGAAGGTTAGGCAAGAGACTTATATTGTCTCAAAGCTCGCTTCCGATCCACAAATATGCTATAAATCCTCAACTCGGTGCCAAACAACCCGAACCTAGTCAAATATTGTATAAATTAATCAATACATGTTCAAAAGTTCATAATCTAACTATTAGAGTAATTACTCAACATCAATTGAAAGATTCGTAAAAATCATCTCCAGACCCACGTGCCCGGATTCTGGAAATTTTTTAAAATAATTGTTACCCATAACCTTACGAACTCAAATGTATAATTTTTATCCAATTCCATAATCATTTTTCGTGGTTAAATTCTATTTTTGTCAAAACCTAGTTTTTTTATCTAAACCCAAAATTCTCACAATTTTATATGTTAAAATCTATCCATAATCTATGTATTTGACTTAAAATTGGGTAGGAATTACTTACCTTTAATAGCTAGGTGGAAATCTCTCTCTAAAAAGCTCCAAAATCGCCCAAGAAGTGAAATAAAGGAACCAAAAATGGCCTAAGTCCCGCAATAAATGGACCTCACTGCCTAGCGACTTCCGCTTCTGTGGAGCAATGGCCGCATCTGCGGCTCCGCTTCTGTGGATATAGCCGCGCAGATGCGGACCATGCCTAGGTCTACCATTCCCGCTTATTCGGTCAACGTCTCGCATCTAGGAACCCGTTTCTGCGGCACGAGCAACGCACCAGCACACCAGCCTGCTTCTGCAACCTCTTTCTCGCATTTGTGCCTTCGCAGATGCGACTCCTCTTTTCGCTTTTACAATCACTAGGCAGCCCATGCTAGGCCGCTTCTGCGGCCATTTTCTCTCTTATGCGAGCTTGCACCTGTGGCTGGTCTTTCGCAGGTGTGATTGCACCAGAAACTCTAATCCCTCAACTATTCTTTCCAAGTCTAAATGAGTTCCGTGCCTCTTCTGAATGGCATCCAGGGTCCCCGGGGCCCCGCCCAAACATGCCAACAAGTTCAAAATCATAAAACAGACTTGATTGACTTCACTAAACATGAAAAACAACACCAAAACTAAAAATCACATTCCAAAACAAATCGAATCAACTTATGAACTTCAGGTTCTATCAATTTGCTCTGAACGCACCGAATCATACTTAAACTACTAGGAATGATACCAAATTTTGTGTGAAAGTCTTAAATCAGCTTAAAGAGCTCAGGCTCGGAATCCCAGACGGACCTTAATAACACTAAAACCTACTCCAAACCAGATTTAAAGAACTTTTAGATCTTTAATAAGCCAACTTTCAACTTTAGGCACCAAAACGCTCCCGGGTCATCCCAAACCTGATTCGGACACACACCCAAGTCCAAAATCATCATACGAACCTATTGGGATCGTAAAATCCCAGTTCTGAGATCGTTTACTAGAATTGTTGACCCAAGTCAGACTTAACCCTTTAAAGCCAATATTAAGGAACTGAGTGTTCCGATTTCAACCAGAATCGTTCCAAACCCAAACTAACCATCCCCACAAGTCATAAAACAGTAAAAGCACATACATGGAGTCCTATTTATGGGAACAAAAATCTAGAAAGCAAAACGACAGGTCGGGTCGTTACATTATCCACCTCTTAAACAAACACTAGTCCTCGAACGTGTCTAGAATCGTACCTGGAGTACCGAATAAGTATGGATATCTGCTCAGCATGTCCTTCTCGGTCTCCCAAGCCGCCTCCTCGACTGGTTGGCCCCTCCACTGAACCTTTACAGCAGAAATCATTTTGGACCTTAGCTGGCAAACCTGTTTGTCAACAATGGCAACTGACTCCTCCTCACAACCCAGGCTCTCATCTAGTTGAACCATGCTGAAGTCTTACATATGCGACCTGTCAGCATGATACCTCTAGAGCATAGACACATGGAAGACCGAATAAACTCCTGATAGACTGGGAGGCAAAGCAACCTCCCCAACCCATCTCAACACCTCAAATGGACCTATAAACCTTGGGCTCAACTTGCCTTTCTTCCTGAACCTCAAGATTCCCTTCATCGGCGAGACTTTCAAGAGAACCTTCTCGCCCACCATAAATGATAAGTCATGCGCCTTCTGATCCACGTAACACTTCTGTCTGGACCGTGCTGTGCGAAGTTACTCCTGAATCAACTTTACCTTTCCAAGGCATCCTTCACTAAATCATTACCATATAACTTAGCCTCGCCGGGCTCAAATCATCCGATGGGCAAACGACATCGTCGACCATATAAAGCCTCAAATGGAGATATCTCGATGCTGGACTGATAATTGTTGTTGTAAGTAAGCTTAGCCAAAGGCAAGAATCGATCCCACTGTCATTCGAAGTCAATCACACATGCTCTGAGCATATCCTCCAGGATCTGAACTGTCCGCTCTGACTGCCCATCGGTCTACGGATGAAAGGTTGTGATGAGCTCTACTCGGGTCCCCAAGCCCTCCAGAAATGCAAAGTAAACTAAGGACCTCTATCTGATATGATGGAAACAGGCTCACCATGCAACCGAATAATCTCCTGAATGTAAATATGGGCTAATCTCTCTGAAGAATACGTGGCCAAAACTGGAATGAAGTGTGCCGACTTGGTCAACCTATCGACAATGACCCAAACTGCATCAAACTTCCGCAAGGTACGCGGCAACCCAACTACGAAGTTCATAGTAATGCACTCCCATTTCCACTCAGGTATAGTCATCTGTTGGAGTAGGCCAACTGGTCTCTGGTGCTCATATTTAACCTGCTGCCAATTTAGACATCTCACCACATACTCGACTATGCCCTTCTTCATCTGTCGCCATCAATAATATTGCCTTAAGTCGCAATACATCTTTGTAGTACCCGGATGAATAGAATACCGAGAACTGTGTGCCTCCTCTAGGATCTTCTCCCTCAAGCCATCAATATTAGGAACGCATAGGAGACCATGGAGTCGCAAAACACCATCCTCACCGATAGTGACCCCTTGGCACCATCCTATAGTACTGTCTCCCTAAGAACCGACAAGTGCAGATCATCAAACTGATGAGCCTTGATCTTCTCGAATAATGAAGACTGAACGACGACACATGCAAGAACTCGACTGGGCTCTAAAATATCCAACCTCACAAGTCTGTTAGCCAAGGACTGGATATCTAAAGCTAATGGCCTCTCCTTTTCTGAAATGAATGCCAAACTACCCATACTCTCTGCCTTTCTACTCAAGGCATCTGCAACTACATTCGCGTTGCCCGGATGATACATAATGATAATATCATAATCTTTTAGTAACTCAAGATACCTATGCTGCCTCAAATTGAGATCCATCTGCCTGAACAAATGTTGTAAGGTCCGATGATCGGTGTAAACCTCACATGACCCCCCATAAAGATAATGCCTCAAGAGCTTAAGAGCATGAACAATCGCGGCCAACTCCAAATCGTGTACAGAGTAATTCTTCTCATGGGGATTCAGTTGTCGTGAAGAATATGTAATAACTCGCCCATCCTACATCAATATGCAACCCAGGCCAACGCGTGAAGCGTCGCAATACATAATATATATCCCTGAACCGGAAGGCAACACTAACAGCGGTGCTGAACTCAATGCGGTCTTGAGCTTCTGAAAGCTCACCTCACAATCATCGAAACAGAGTACCCTTCTAGGTCAATCTATTCAAAGGTGCTGTAATAGATGAGAAACCCTCCACAAACCGACAATAATAACCTGGTAGCCCCAAGAAGCTTTTGATATCAGTCGCCATGGTAGGACAAGGCCAACTCTGAACTTCCTCGATCTTCTAGGTATCTATCTTAATACCCTCGCCTAATACAACATGCCCCAATAATGCCACATAATCCAACCAGAACCCACACTTGGAGAACTTAGCATATAACTTTTGTTCTCGCAAGGTCTGAAGCACCACTCTCAAATGTTGCTCGTGCTTCTCCAAGCTACACGAGTATATTAAAACGTCATCAATGAAGGCAATGACAAAAGAATCAATATATGGATTGAATACCCGATTCATCAAATCCATGAACACTGCCGGGACATTAGTCAAACCGAAGGACATCACTAGAAACTCATAATGGCCATATCTAGTACGGAAAGCCGTCTTTGGAAAATTCAAATACCGAATCTTCAACTGATGGTACCCCGATCTCAAGTCGATCTTAGAGAACACCCTGGCACTCTGCAACTGGTCAAACAAATCATCAATACGCGGTAACATGTACTTGTTCTTAATGGTAAATTTGTTCAACTGGCAGTAATCAATACACATCCGCATAGTCCCATATTGTTTCTTCACAAATAACACCGGTGCACCCCAAGGCGACGCACTCGGTTTAACGAACCCTTTTGCTAGCAACTCCTCAAGTTGTTCATTTAATTCCTTCAGCTCTTTCTGAGCCATATGATACATTGGAATAGAGATAGGTTGGGTACCTGGAGCCAAATCAATGCAGAAATCGACATCACGATCTGGTGGCATACCGGGAAGATTAGAGGGAAACACATCAGAGAACTCCCATACTACGTGCATCGAATCAATCGCCGGAGTATCTTTAGTTGTATCTCGAACATAAGTTAGATAAGCCAAACAACCCTTCTCGACCATGTGTTGAGCCTTCAAAAAATAGATAACCCGACTAGATGCACTGACAGATGAACCCTTCCACTCCAATCTAGGCAACTCTGGCATCGCCAAGGTAACCATCTTGGAATGGCAATCAAGGATGGTGTGATATGGAGATAACCAGTCCATGCCCAGGATGACCTCAAATTCGATCATATCAAGCAATAGAAGATCCGCTCTAGTCTCATAACAAAAGAAAGTCACGATACATGACCGATAGACCTGATCCACATTAACAGAATCGCCCGCTAGAGTGGACACATAAACAAAAGTACCCAAGGACTCACAAGGAACACCCAAGAAAGGATCAAACAAAGATGAAACATATGAATATGTAGACTCTGGATCAAATAGCACTAAAACATCCCCACCGCAGACAAAAATAATACGTGTGATCACGATATTTGAGGCCACTGCATCTGGTCTGGACGGAAAAGCATAGAACCTAACTGGAGCGCCACCTGACTGGCCTCCATCTCTAGGACGGCCCCTACCCACCTTCCCTCTGCCTTTGGGCGGCTGGAAGGATGGTGTGGCAACTTGTGCTATAATCATAGGCTATTGAACGTGCTGCATTGTTACCCCGAAGCCTGGGGCAGAACCTCCGCACATGACTAAGATCCCCGCACTCAAAACAACCTCTCGATACGGTGGACTGCTGACCTAAAGTCTGACCCTGATGGCCTGAATACCCACTGGAGAAACCCTGAATAGCTGGTAGGCTATAAGAACTCTCTAGTATGGCACTGAAATAAGGTCGCACTAGAGCACACCGAGAAGGAGGTAGTGCTGGATTTGTGGGCCTACTGGACTGACCCCTCAAAACCTGACCTCTGCCCCTAGTCGGGGCACCACTGAACTCTCCAGAATATCGAAACCGCTTATCCCTCGTCGCCTGCTCTCGGCTACGCTAATGTATACCTTCGATCCTCCAAGCTATCTTCACAACTAGCTCGTAAGAAGTCCACATCTCAACCTCTCGGGCCATGGTGGCCTGGATACCAGAGTGCAAACCTGTAACAAACCTCCACACTCTCTCTACATCAGTAGGAAGTATCATAAGTGCATGACGAGACAACTCAAAGAATCTCGCCTCATAGTCGATCACTGACATCTGACCTTGCTGGAGCTACTCGATCTGAAATCGCAACTCCTCAATATGAGAGGGTGGACTATATCTTCCCAAGAAGAGGCGTGTGAACTGGTCCCAAATCATGGGAGAAGAACCTGCTGGTCTTCCGAGAAGATAAGACTACCACCATCTACGGGCCATGCCCTCCAGCTGAAAGGTGGTAAAGTCCACCTCGTGGGACTCCAATATCCCCATATTGTGCAGTATATCCTTGCACCAATCAATAAAGTCCTAGGGGGTCCTCATGTCGCTCACCCCCGAAGACATGAGGGTGTAGTCTAGTCTATCTATCCAATAGCTTCTGCGGATCGCCGACTGCAGTTGGTCTGGGCTCAGGTATACCTGCTGCAACTGGCCGGGCTCTGCCCACGGATAGTGTGCCCGGGGTCTGATATATGACAGTTGCATGCCTAGGGGCCTGAGCGGTAGGGGTCTATGCTCTCCCTCCCACCTGAGATGTGGCTGGGTCTGCTGGAAATAAACCAGCATGAGTCATAGAATCCATGAACCGTAGCATACGACCCATGACCTCCGAAAATCTCGATGCAGAAATGAAATCCACTGGGGCTGGCTCTGCTGCAGGCACCTCGCCCGACTCTTCAATAATAGGATCCTCTACTTGATCCATTGGTGGCAAAAGTGAGGAAACTCTGGGACGTCCTCGTCCTCTACTACGGGCTGGAGCCCTCCCTCGGCCTCTGCCTCGGCCTTTAGCAGCTGGGGGAGCAGCTCCTCCATGATCGGGTACATCCGTCGCACGCGTTCTCATAATCTGTGAGAGAATAAGAGAAAGATACTTAGCACAACATCAACTGTACAATAGGAGATAAAGAAAGAGTAGTTTCCTAACACCCTATAGACTCTCAAAGATAAGTGCGGATGTTTCCGCACCGATCCGCAAGACTCTATTAGACCTACTCATAACTTGCGAGACCTACATGAACCTAGTGTTCTGATACCATATTGTCACGACCCAATTTCTCCTATAGGCCATGATGGTGCCAACGTCGCCGCTAGGCAAGCCAACAGTGAACTAACCATGTGCGTTCTCTTTTTAATAAGTTTTCAAGTAATTAAATTTTATTTATTAATAAATTAAGGAGTAGAAAATTTAATATATAAAACGAAGGCAACTGAGTGGCAATCATAGTGATATAAATACTACAAAACCATAAAGTATACTAGTATGTGTGCCAAGACCTAGTGTCACAAGTGTATGAGCAACTAGTAGAATATACAAAACTCTAACTACTGTCTGAAATAAAAATAGACAAAAAATAAGTTCAAACGAGAGACTCTAGGTGCTGCAAAATGGCCCAGGAACTAGCACACCACTAGGCCTCAGGGTAACGGGGGTGCGCACCGGTATGAATGCCAGATGCACCTACCTCAGATCCTGCACAGTTAGTGCAGAAGTGTAGCATGAGTACATAAACAACATGTACCCAGTAAGTATCTAGTCTAACCTCGAATAAGTAGTGACGAGGGGTCGATCGACACTTACATTGGGCTAACAATAAAAACTACAAAAATTCTAAATAAGCATGGGTTATGTAAATAACAATAATAACTCAATAACAAGCAGGAAATAGATAATTCTTTCACTAATGGTAAATCCCAAGTCAGTTTGTGCCATATATAATTGTTAACCTCTCAACCCATAAAATAATATCAAATATAATTAAGCTCCGAGTATTATCACGCACGATTATGGCGAGGTCGTATGACCCGATCCAGAATAATGTGTATATTGGCAAGGGTCGAGCGGCACAAACCATAGATGCATCAATTCTACTGCCGAGGTGTTCGGCCTGCTCCACAAAAAGAGAGGATATTTTATAAACATTCGGTTTAAATGCTATTACAAGGCTAATACACAAAGAATCACAATTCTTATTAACGGTCAAGTATCTCTCCAAAACTCAAGTAAGCAGAAGTCGGTCTTTTACAATTCCTTTATCAAGTTCCAATATAATTTAGGCACTTTTAATTAACAAATAGGGTGCAGACATTACAGGTATCTCATGATTTGGGTCCTAAACTACCCGGACATAAGCATAATTAGTAGCTACGTACGGACTCTCGTCACCTCGTGCATACGTCGCCCCCACAATTAGGAGCAAATAGTAATTTAAATCACCTATGGGGTAAATCTCCTCTTACAAGGTTAGGCAAGAGACTTATCTTGTCTCAAAGCTTGCTTCTGATCGACAAATGTGCTATAAATCCTCAACTCGGTGCCAAAAAACCTGAACCTAGTCAAATGTTGTATAAATTAATCAATATATGTTCAACAGTTCATAATCTAACTATTAGAGTAATTACTCAACCCCAATTGGAAGATTCCTAAAATTCATCCTCGCGCCCACATGTCCGAATTTCAAAAATATTTGAAGATAATTGTTACCCATAACCTTACGAACTCAAATATATAATTTCCATCCCATTCCGTAATCATTTTTTGTGGTTAAATTTTATTTTTGTCAAAACCTAGGTTTTTCATCTAAACCCAAAATTCTCACAATTTTACATATTAAAATCTATCCATAATCTATGTATTTAACTTAAATTGGGTAGGAAATACTTACTTTCAATAGCTTGGAGGAAATCTCTCTCTAAGAAGCTCCAAAATTGCCCCAAGAAGTAAAATAAAGGAACCAAAAATGACCTAAGTCCCGCAATAAATGGACATCACTACCCAGTGACATCCGCTTTTACGGAGCAATGGTTGCATCCGCGGCTCCGCTTCTGCAGACATAGCCTCGCAGATGCGGACCATGCCCAAGTCTACCCTTCCCGCTTCTGCGGGCAACGTCTCGCATCTGCGGCACGAGCGCCGCACCAGCCCGCTTCTACGACCTCTTCCTCGCAGATGCGACTCCTCTCCTCGCTTATGCGATCACTGGGCAGCCCACGCTAGGCCGCTTCTACAGCTGTTGGCTCCCTTCTGCGAGCTTTCACCTGCAGCTGGTCCTCTGCAGGTGTGATTGCACCAGAAACTCTGATGCTTCAGCTATTCTTTCCAAGTCCAAATGAAAAAAGACACCAAAACTAAGAATCACTCTCCAAACCAAATCGAATCAACTTATGAACTTCAAGTTCTTCCAATTTGTTACGAACATGCCGAATCATATTTAAACTACTCGGAATGATACCAAATTTTGCGTGAAAGTCTTAAATCACCTTACGGAGCTATTCTAGGCTTGGAATCCCAAACTGACCTCGATAATACCAAAATCTACTCCAAACCAGATTTTAAAAACTTTTAAACCTTCAATAATCCAACTTTCAACTTTAGGCACCAAAACACTCCCAGGTCATCTAAAACCTGATCCGGACACACACCCAAGTCCAAAATTATCATATGAACCTATTGGGATCGTCAAATCCTGGTTTCGAGATCATTTACTAGAATTATTAACCAAGTCAGACTTAACCCTTTAAAACCAATATTAAGGAACTAAGTGTTTCGATTTCAAACCGAATCCTTCCAAATCGAACTAACCATCCTCACAAGTCATAAAATAATAAAAGCACATACGGGGAGTCCTATTTAGGAAAATATGGATCTAGAAGGATAAACGATCGGTCGAGTCATTACATTGATAAAGGCACTATGCAAACCATAGCATGACTGCTTACTAAGCAAGTTGGGAATGAAGAATTTATTTCATCCCTTAGCTTGAGGGGGATTGTTAATAGTTGTGGGTCTCGCTTATTTAAGTGTAATATAGTTAGTAGGTAGTTAGCTATAACTACTTAGTGGATTAGCAATAGAGTAGTTAGTTAGCCTTTATAAATAGTAGTACTTACACAGTTGAGTGTATGAGTTGTACATGTCTTATTTGTAGAGAATGGAATAACTGTTTTCCTCCNAACCGAACTAACCATCCTCGCAAGTCATAAAATAATAAAAATACATACATGGAGTCCTATTTAGGAAAATATGGATATAGAAAGCAAAACGACCGGTCGGGTCATTACATTGACAAAGGCACTATGCAAACCATAGCATGACTGCTTACTAAGCAAGTTGGGAATGAAGAATTTATTTCATCCCTTAGCTTGAGGGGGAGTGTTGAGAGTTGTGGGTCTCGCTTATTTAAGTGTAATATAGTTAGTAGGTAGTTAGCTATAACTACTTAGTGGATTAGCAATAGAGTAGTTAGTTAGCTTTTATAAATAGTAGTACTTACACAGTTGAGTGTATGAGTTGTACATATCTTATTTGTAGAGAATGGAATAACTGTTTTGCTCTTTCATCTCATTCTTCATTCTCTCTGCTCTGTTATCTCTGCCATAGCTAGAGCTCTTCAATATTAAGGCTACAATTACTCACATGGAATCAAACAAATTGATTACCTTATTATAAGTTGAAACATTTATATGTGAGCAAAAGTGGATCTAGGATTTGATGATTGCGGGTGCTATTGTCTACCATTAGTGAAGAAGATTGGATTAGAGTATACATTTAGTCGGTTCGATCCGTTTTGAATTGATTTGGTTCGGTTGGTTCGATCCACTTTAAATTAATTTATTTTGATTTACAAGATTTTTGGTGCATAAATAAATAAGTGATCACCAAATTTAAAAAGTTTTGTCCAATTCGATCTAATTCTATCGACTTAAATTCTATTGAATAATGTAACTAAAAAAATAAAATAAAAATAAACTTTTAAATTAGCAAATACACCCTAATGGTAGGCTATAATTACATGTTTTAGTCGCTTATTACACTTTAACTTACTGCACTTTAATTTAATTTGAGCTTTAATCGCTAGTGTTTTGCACTAATTGTGTGTTTTATGCCTTGTAGGTGTGATTCCGAGTGATGTAGATGTTATGGAATAAATTCGAGTAATTTGGAGCTTTAAAGTCTGAGTAAAAGCCCAAGAGATTAAGCCAGAATCGTGTTTGGGGGTCGAGAACCACATCTAGATATCAAAAAATCACGAAAAATCCGTACTCAGAGAAAACATCACAACTGCGGCGCGCCACGACTGCCCAAAAATTCATGTTGCCTGTCATAATCAGCTCTCTGGATTTCCCCATTAATGTCCCGCATGGCGCGTCGCCCATGCGGCGCGCCTGTGCAAATTTTACAGAGTAATTGTCCTATTTCGCGCAAGAAAAGAAGTTTTCGTCTGGGCCCGATCCTACTTGGTATATGTACTTGGGAAAATATTATTTTATAGACTTTTGACACATCTAAGACCTAAGGAGGCTAAGAAGGAGTTGGGAAAGCAAAGGCACAAAGATTTCATCATTCAATCCTCACTCAAGACACGAGTTTGGATCATTTTATGTTTTCCTTTAACTTAAAATTATTTGTGATGAATTACTCCATATCCATGGAGTATTTCTCTTTAGGGTTTGATGGATTTGGTATATTGATATTTGTTTGTGGATTATAGCTCTAGTTTTTATGTATTGAATCGTTTTGGATATTGTAATCGTTACATCTATATTCACTTGTTCATGTAATCGAGAGAGACATAACCTGTGATATCTTTGCACTATCTTGTTGGTTGACTTCATTAATTCTTCTTAGTAATCGAAAGAGGCTAGTTGAATTGTTGATTAAACATAGTTAGGAGGATAATTGAAATAGGTTCTCCTAAAGACCAATCCACTACGAATTCTTGCATATCTTCACCGAGCTTAACATAGTTCATCTTGTGAGGTTGAGACTTAATCGAGAGAGGAGTTTCTACTAAACGTTTGAACTAATAATTGAGTGAATTCGAGAGACTCACTTGAACATTTACAGTGAATTAATCAGAGTTAAATTCCAGATATTTATTTTGCACATATCCAATCAATCCCTATTTTTTCCCATTGATATCTTCCTTACTTACTTTTGTTTCAATTGTCATTCATCAATTAACTTTAGATTTTTAGTCAATTTTAGTTTTTAATCACTTAATTCTAACTGTTGATTATCTTGGATAGCAGTCTAGCTAGAAACTACGATAATATTATTTAACTCCAATCCCAGTGGATACGATATTATATTATACTATATTCGACTAGCAAGCATAATTAAAGTGATATTTTGTGCTCGTCAAATTTTGATGTCGTTGCCGGGGATTGGCAATCAATAGTGTTCGAAATAGTTTGTAGTACTAGTCAGGAATTTTTCTTTTTATTTTATTTTACTTTTCTCTTTTTATGCTTGGTGTTCTTTGACTGTACACAGGCTACAAGTTAGATTGGTGCATGACTTGATCTTCTAGGAAGGAAGTGCTACCATACTAAGCGGAAAGCGAGAAACAACTCTGACAGCTGAGGAAGGAAAGAAATCTCCCCCGAGAATATAGGGAAGGTTTGGAAATCCTCAACCAAAGAAATTATGGATGGAGATGAGGATAATATGGACTTGGTTGTAAGAGAGGCAGTCCAACAACGAGAAAAAGTTGCACGAGATGCTGAGGAAGCAGCTCTTCGAAATGCACAACTTGTATATGAAGAGGAGGGGGCTCAGTGAATTGCTCAGAATCAACCATTGGGTGCAGATCAGTTCGGAAATATACCTCCAGGGGCTGGGAGACCACTTGGTAATTATGCTAGACCGGTCTAAAACCAAGGATTATCAAGTATTAGACCACCTCCCGTTCCAGCTAACAATTTCGAGTTGAAGCAAGGGTTTCTCCAAACTCTTCAAAATTGTTGTGTCTTCAGAGGGAAGATGAACGAAGATTCAAACAACTATCTCATGGACTTCGAGAAGATTATGAACACCTTTCAATACAATGGTATGTCACGAGATGCAATTTACTTAAGGGCATTCCCCTTCATACTCAAAGATGATGCAAAACAGTGGCTTATAAGTTTGCCCCAGGGATCAATTAGAACATGGGAGGAGATGACCAGAAAATTACTTGATAAATATTTCTCCTCAACTAAGACGGGCAAGTTTAGAAGAGCAATTCATAACTTCTGCTAGAAAGATACTGAAACTGTGTTTGAAGCTTGGGAGAGGTTTAAGGAATTAGTTTGAAAGTGTCAACATAGCGGAATTGAACTTTGGATGCAACTTCAGGATTTTTGGGACGGATTGACACTAGCTTCACATAGAACATTGAGCAATGCAGCTGGAGGCACGTTGATGAAGAAGACACCAGAGGAGATAGTCACTATTCTTGATGAGTTATATGAGGATGCAAATCAGTGGCCCTCTGAGATTGCTGAAAGAAGAGGATCAATTGGTGTTCACCAAGTTGATGCTAACACATATGTACAGGTACAACTTGATACAATGGCTAAAGAAATATGGAAGCTGACCTTAGCAACAATAAAAAGTGAGCCTCATGCAGCTTGTGATATATGTGGAAGAGGACACCCTATGCATGAGTGTCAGGCCTCAACTGAGGAAGTGAATGTTGTGGGGAATTACAACTTTAATGCAATAGGTCATAGACACCCCGATTTTTCATGGAGTTCATCTGGGGGTACTGCAAATGCATGGCAGCAAAACAACCCCAGACCTCAGGGATAAGCCAGTCTTCCAAAATCAACAGAGGCAGCAGTTTCAATCTCAACAGTCCACTCATCCTGGTCAAGAAGATCTAATGAAGGGACAAATGAGAGGTTAGACGCTCATAGAGCAACCATCAAAGAACTGAGCAATAGTTTTTGAAACTTGAAGAGACAAGTGGGACAAATTGCAATAATATTATCTGAGAGAATTCCAAGAACTCTCCCAGTTGATACTGAGAGAAATTCCAAGGAAACAGTGAATGATGTGACCTTGAGAAGTGGGCAAGTGGTGAAAGATCACACCACTCCAATCCAAAAAGAGGTGGTACCTAAGAAATAAATTGGGGAGCGGCTAAAAAATAGAGTTGATAAGAAGAAGAAAGGCAAGAAGGGAGCTGAGAGAAAGAATAAAGAAGAAAATTCAAGAAGGGAGGAATCTAACGAAGAGAGCAAGCACATGTCTGCTTTACCTTTTCCCTAAAAGTTGTATAGAGGAAAGCTGGACAAGCAGTTTGAGAGATTTCTAGATATGTTGAGACAGGTTAATGTAAATTTGTCATTCACAGAAGTTCTCTCACAAATTCCAGCTTATGCCAAATTCTTGAAGGAGATCCTTACAAAGAAGAGAAAGATAGAAGAGACCTCGGTAGTCAAGCTCACAGAGCATTGCAGTGCAATCTTGCAAAACAAACTCCCATAAAAGTATGAAGATCCAGTGAGTTTTACTATACCTTGCTATTTAGGCTTTATTAATTTTGACAAATCTTTATGTGATTGTGGTGAATCAATTAATCTAATGCCTTTATCTATTTACAGGAAACTTGAGAAGGAGATTGGAGAGATAAGGTCGGTGGCAATATCTTTGCAGTTGGCAGACCAAACAACTTTAATACCTGAGGGGATAGTGGAAGATGTCTTAGTTCAGGTAGATAAGTTCGTATTTCCTGTAGACTTTATAGTGGTAAATATGGAGGAGAACAAGGAGGTCCCTCTCATCTTAAGCAGACCATTCTTAGCAACAGGTAGAGTAATCTTAGATATACATGAGAAAAGACTCATGCTTAGAGTGGGTGAGGAGAATGTAACTTTCGAGATGAATATAGAAATAGGGGTTAAAAAGGATAAGCCAACTGCAAGTGTAGAGTGGAAAGTGAATGGCTCAAAAGAGAAGGTTGCGCTGAGAGAGAAAGATAAGTGTGGGGTGCACCCCAAGAAGGCTGAGAAGAAGCTGTCGGCATGGATATGCGCATTAGTTTGAAGGCGAGGAATCAGACCCCGACTAGATATTCGGGGAAGTTTCCCTTACCTTATGCTTTTTAATTATGTGTCATGGGGACATATCACAACTTAAAGTGGGGGATATTTGTATGTTGTATGTATATGTATTTTAGTTTTTGTTAGTCGTAGTAGTTAGAGATAGAAAATATTGGAAAAAAACATAAAAATTTGAAAATTATCGATTTTTCTCGACGATGGATATCATCGACAGGTTTCTTGAGGGATTAAAGTCGAAATAAAAAGACAAAAAGGTTTTCTTTTGTTAGGTAGTATAATAATTTTCCCTTGGTTTTTCTTTGTGTTGCGGTTCTTTTCCAAGGATTTTATTTGAACCAGGTGTAGTTCGTTTTTATTTTTATTAGTAGTAGGAACCCTTGTGCTGTGATTTGAATTGAAAGCAACATCTCTTGACTTTATTATGCTTTGAGAATAGTGAGTACTTTAGTGTGATGCTGAGGCTCAGTTTTTGACTCTTGTAATATGTACCTTAAATTGTATGATCTTAACTTTGCTTAACTGCTGCGGCTAGAGTGTCTTGATAATCCAATCTTGAGTAAGTTATGTGCCATATATGTGTGAGGTTTTGTGTTATTCTATGTATTGCATTTGATATCTAGAACTTGCCCCGTGTGTTCGCAAAGCAAAATAGTAGTTTTATTCAGTCTTGGAAGTGATATAGGCATTTCTTTATTGAGCTAGTTATATGCTTTTACTCACATAATTGTTATGTATCCTAGTTAACCCCTTTGAGACTGTAATCTTGTTTCTTTGGCAACCACATTACAAGCCTTACCCATTTGTTTGAATTGACCATCTACTTGAATCATTTACCTCTCGTGAGCACTTGAATTGTATGAACTTTGTAAAAGTTGAAGTGAGGGGTGGTTGGTTTGGCTTTTGAGTGGAACTAATGAAATAAGGAGAAAGGTGCAATGTTTTGAAAAATTAAGACCCACTTGAATTGAAAAAGAAAGAAAAAATAATAATTGTATGATTGTGAAAAAAATATTCCTTGATAGTGGTAACTCTTGATGTAATTGTGCTTAAAGAAATAGGGAGTTAATGTATATTGATGTGAAGGTAGAGTTTTGGTTTGACATAAGTGTGGGGTTTTGAATGGCTAATTGTATGTATTAAAAGTGCTTAGGGAGGTATAGTCACTCTTATATCTAAATGTATCCTACCCGTCCCGCATCCTACATTACAACCAATGAAAGTCCTACTTGATCCTTGATTGAATAAGCTCAATTAGTAGAGTAGTACACTATGGGCAAGCCTATGGTTCATCTTTTGTGGCATATGAATGTTACTTCTGAGAGTCAATGAATTCTTTCTATCTTGAGTTCCTAATTGTTCTTAATATCTATTGTGTGTGGAACTACTCTCTATTGTTATGTGAGGGCACTTGATTCACGAAGGAAAGGTAATGCTTGACCTCTATGTTAGTGTAAGTGAGCGGGTTATAAATAATACGCGATGCTTGAGTCAAATCTTGAGGTGAAGATGTTACACTGTTGTGCTCAGTCTATTTCAAATATTCTTGGTGTAATGAGTTAGGAGAGTTGTTTAAAAATATTGCGTCTTTATAAAGTGTAGGTTGATTGCTCGAGGACGAGCAATGGTCTAAGTATGGGGTGTTGATGGTAGTCTATAATTACATATTTTAGTTGCTTATTACACTCTACCTTAATGCGCTTAATTGAGTTTGAGCTTTAATCGCTAGTGTTTTGCACTAATTGTGTGTTTTATGCCTTGTAGGAGTAATTCCAAGTGATGTAGATGTTATGGAATGAATTCGAGTGATTTGGAACTTTGAAGTCTGAGTAAAAGCCTAAGGGATTAAGCCGGGATCATGTTCGGGAATCGAGAACCACATCTGGATATCAAAAAGTCAAGAAAAATCCGTACTCTGAGAAAATATCACAACCACGGTACGTGGGGCGGCGCGGCTGCCCAAGTATTCCTACTGCCTGTCGGAATCCGCTCTCTGGATTTCTCCACTAATTGTCCTATTTCGTGCAAGAAAAGGAGTTTTCATCTGGGTCCGATCCTACTTGGTATATATACATGGAAAAATATTATTTTATAGACTTTTGACACATCTAAGACCTAAGGAGGCTAAGGAGGAGTTGGGGAAGCAAATGCACAAGGATTTCATCATTCAATCCTCACTCAAGACACAAGTTTGGATCGTTTTATGTTTTCCTTTAACTTAAACTTATTTGTGATGAATTACTCCATATCCATGGAGTAGTTCTCTTCAGGTTTTGATGGATTTGGTATATTGATATTTTTTTGTGGACTATAACTCTAATTTTTATGTATTGCATCATTTTGGATGTTTTAATCGTTGCATCTATGTTCACTTGTTCATATAACCGAGAGAGGCATAACCTGTGATATCTTTGCATTATCTTATTGGTTGAGTTCATTAATTCTTCTTAGTAATCGAAAGAGGCTAGTTGAATTATTGATTAAACCTAGTTAGGAGGATAATGGAAAAAGGTTCTCTTAAAGACCAATCCACTACGAATTCTTGCATATCTTCACCTAGCTTAACTTAGTTCATCTTGTGAGGTTGAGACTTAATCGAGAGAGGAGTTTCTACTAAACGTTTGAACTAATAATTGAGTAAATTCGAGAGACTCACTTGAACATTTATAATGAATTAATGAGAGTTAAATCCCAGACATTTATCTTGCACGTATCCAATCAATCCCTATTTTCTCCCATTGGTATCTTCCTTGTTTACTTTTGTTTCGATTGTCATTCGTCAATTAGCTTTCGATTCTTAGTTAATTTTAGTTTTTAATCACATAATTCTAAAATGTTGGTTATCTCGGATAACAATCTAGCTACAAACTATGATAATACTGTTTTACTCCAATCCATATGGATACAATATTATATTATACTATATTCGACTAGCGAGCATAATTTTGCGCTCATCATACCCCTTCAATATTCACATGACTAGATCAATATTATGTGTATCGATGCCATCATTTAAGAAATTTTTTGGAAATCAGGGAATAACATTATATGGATAAAAAGAGAAAATAATAAAAATCATATTCAAACAAAATTTTGAAGATTTTTGGAAAAAAATGGAAGGAAAAATATAAGTTAATGCATAATAAAACTGAGGTTGTATAAAGAGATGAAATACAAAGATGCATAAATTTTTAAAAAGTAATTTAAAATTGAGAAAGAAATGAAAGAAAATGGAATATGCAAGAACACAAATAAGTGAACTCGCGTTAAATTCTAATGGGATTCGATCTTGCACCCTTCGGTTGGAGGTTCAGCAATTTAACTATCACGACCTAAAATCCAAAAAGGTTGTGATGGCGCCGGACAACACTGTCAGGCAAGCCAACCATAGTCAGTTGGCTTAATTACCCATTTTAGTATTTTTGAAATAAAAATATCTTCAATGAAATAGTAAAGATAAAACTCATAGATTAAATGATAAATATTTTTAAAACTAAATTTCTAAACAATTCACAACCATTCCCAAAATCCGGTGTCACAAGAGCATGAGCATTTACCAGGGAATTAAAATAAAATACAACATCTGTCCAGAATATAAATTAGACAGGAAAGTATAATAACTCTGACGGAGATTCTGTTAGCTGCGGATCGTAATATAGAATGCAGTTCTCCTATGTCCCCACAATTATTAATCACGCATCTGTACCCACAAGGCCGCTATACATATATGTACCTGCACAATAAAATGTGCAGCAAGTGC
>AWOL01S0090892.1:0-14286 GCA_000715115.1 Nicotiana otophora | reverse complement strand
GGTAGGTGCACAAGGTGTTGAGCAGTGATTTTGAGGCAACTCTGGCACGGTTCTTGGCACGTTTGAGGATGAACGTTTGTTTAAGTAGGGGAGAATGTAACGACCCGATTGGTTATTTTAAGTTCTAGCTGGTCATTCGGCGGTTTGAGACCTTGAGTAGCTTCACTTTATATTTTATGACTTATACGTGTGGTGAGAATTGAATTTCGGGAGGTTCAGAGTTGATTCGGATGGAAAATTCTCAATTCGGAAGCTTTAAGTTGGAAGAGTTGACCAAAATTTGACTTTTGAGTAAACAACCTCGGAATTGGGATTTGAATTTTCCAATAGGCTCGTATGATGATTTCGGACTTGAGCGTATGTTCGGGTTGACTATCGGGTAGTCCGGTAGCATTTTAGCGCTTATTGTGGANGTATTCACTTGGGTTGTGGTGGCACAGGTAGGTGCACAAGGTGTTGAGCAGTGATTTTGAGGCAACTCTGGCACGGTTCTTGGCACGTTTGAGGATGAACGTTTGTTTAAGTAGGGGAGAATGTAACGACCCGATTGGTTATTTTAAGTTCTAGCTGGTCATTCGGCGGTTTGAGACCTTGAGTAGCTTCACTTTATATTTTATGACTTATACGTGTGGTGAGAATTGAATTTCGGGAGGTTCAGAGTTGATTCGGATGGAAAATTCTCAATTCGGAAGCTTTAAGTTGGAAGAGTTGACCAAAATTTGACTTTTGAGTAAACAACCTCGGAATTGGGATTTGAATTTTCCAATAGGCTCGTATGATGATTTCGGACTTGAGCGTATGTTCGGGTTGACTATCGGGTAGTCCGGTAGCATTTTAGCGCTTATTGTGGAAAGTTAGCAATTCGAAGGTTATAGAATTTTCCAAGTTTAGTTTGAAGTTGAACTTGGTGTTATCGATGTCCGTTTGGGGTTCTGAGATTGGAATAGGTTTGTATCGCTATTTATGACTTGTACATAAAGTTTTGCGTCATTCCAAAATGTTTAACTGTAATTCAGACGGGTTCGTCGAAGTTTAAATATTTGAAAGTTAAAAGGGGGATTTGATCATTGATTCCTGGGTTTGGTGTTATTTGGTGTGATTCGAGGTCTCGAGTAGGTTTATGTTATGTTTTGGGACTGGTTTGTGTAATTGGACGGGGTCACGAGGGTCTCGGGTGTGTTTCCGATGTGTTAGGGTAGAGTCGCGCTCTTATTTGATGTTTCAGCATCGTTTTCTTGGGTATAATCTATACTATATTGAGAAAATGACCTTTGATTTTTTATTTTATTAAACCATTAAATCTGTATCGTAATTACAGAGTCATAGAAACAAGAATCATCGAATTCTGATGTCGTATGGGAGAGTTATACCCATTTCCGTGTCGAAAATGATTGTTGCTGTTGCTGGTACTCAGGTATCGCAATAGCGAACATTTGTTCGCAATTTCGAAGATTGTAGATTTTTACCTTGGTTCGTAATTACGAACATTTGTTCGCAATAGCGAAGCATGTAGATTTTTGCCTTGTTTCGCAATTGCGAACATTTGTTCGCAATTTCGAAGATTGTAGATTTTTACCTTGGTTCGTAATTACGAACATTTGTTCGCAATAGCGAAGCATGTAGATTTTTGCCTTGTTTCGCAATTGCGAACATTTGTTCGCAATTTCGAAGATTGTAGATTTTTACCTTGGTTCGTAATTACGAACATTTGTTCGCAATAGCGAAGCATGTAGATTTTTGCCTTGTTTCGCAATTGCGAACATTTGTTCGCAATTTCGAAGATTGTAGATTTTTACCTTGGTTCGTAATTACGAACATTTGTTCGCAATAGCGAAGCATGTAGATTTTTGCCTTGTTTCGCAATTGCGAACATTTGTTCGCAATTTCGAAGATTGTAGATTTTTACCTTGGTTCGTAATTACGAACATTTGTTCGCAATAGCGAAGCATGTAGATTTTTGCCTTGTTTCGCAATTGCGAACATTTGTTCGCAATTTCGAAGATTGTAGATTTTTACCTTGGTTCGTAATTACGAACATTTGTTCGCAATAGCGAAGCATGTAGATTTTTGCCTTGTTTCGCAATTGCGAACATTTGTTCGCAATTTCGAAGATTGTAGATTTTTACCTTGGTTCGTAATTACGAACATTTGTTCGCAATAGCGAAGCATGTAGATTTTTGCCTTGTTTCGCAATTGCGAACATTTGTTCGCAATTTCGAAGATTGTAGATTTTTACCTTGGTTCGTAATTACGAACATTTGTTCGCAATAGCGAAGCATGTAGATTTTTGCCTTGTTTCGCAATTGCGAACATTTGTTCGCAATTGCGAAGTCTGTAGATTTTTGCCTTGGTTCGCAATTGTTAAACCCTAGGCTCGGTAGGAGGCGAATTTGAAGAGAGAGTTTCAACTACAATCTTTGGGTAAGCAATTTTGTTCAATTTCAACTATTTTACATGGATTATATACAAATTGGTGGAAATTGTGGGATTTTTGAAGAAAAACCTAGAAATCGTATTTTGATTTTGACCATAAAATTGGACATGAAATTTGGAATAAATTATATATTTGAGTTCGTGATGTTATGAGTAAAGTTTGTCTTCGAAACTTTTTGAAATTCGGGCACGTGTGCTTGAGGGTTGACTTTATAAACTTTTCGAGCGGAGTTGGAAATTGTTATAAATTGATTAATCATAAGCATTGTAGTATATTTTGATTGATTTACACATTGTTTGACTAATTTCGGATCATTTGGCTTTGAGTCGAGGTGTTAGAGAGGCATTGGAACCGATTATGGAACTTTGGAGCGAGGTAAGCCTCATGTCTAACCCTGTGAGAGGGAATTTACACCGTAGGTGTTATATTCTTATGTTCTACATGTTGTGGGAGGTACGCACGTATGAGGTGACGAGTATCCATGCGTATGCTAGGATTCCTTTTTTATCTGGGTAGACTTAGGCTTACGCCATGCTTTAATTGTACTATTTGAGTTATCCTTGCCTTCTTAAGTCTTTTATTTTGTGTTACGACTTGATACTAGGCTTGCGTAGAGTGATAGACTCGCTATTGTAAGAGATTTGACGAGTTGCTCGATTAGCTGCGAAATAATTGTGCTTCCCTTACGAATTTCTCTCGCGTTGTGCGTTTTCATCAAAAAGATTCTTTAAATTTCATAACTCACATGTATATTCGTGAGTGGGGTCAAGGACCCGTTAAAGCTTCTTATTCTTATGGGATCGGGTTGTTCTCCTCGGCAGGATTATGTACCACACTCTTATGGGATCAGATCGTTCGCCTCGGCAGGATTATGTACCACACTCTTATGGGATCGGGTCGTTCACCTCGGCAGGATTACGTACCACACTCTTATGGGATCGGATCGTTCGCCTCGGCAGTATCATATTCTTATGGGATCGGGTTGTTAGCCTCGACAGCATTATATTATAATGGGATCAGGTCGTACGCCTCGGCATTTCTATAAATACTCTTATGGGATCGGGTCGTTCGCCTCGGCAGCTTCATGAAACATTCTTATGGGATCGGGTCGTTCGCCTCGGAAGCGTCGTGCATAATATTTGATATGAAGCCATCCTGTCCTTGAGTTTTCCTGATTTGATTTGTGACGACCTACCTGGTGGGAACCATTTTACATATATACTCTGGTTGAGGAGGTGACCGATAATTGAGAGCTTGGGCTTACTGTTCAGGGGGAGGATTGTACCACGTACCTATATTTGTTTATACAGTTTATTTACCCTGCCTCATATTTGCTTGCTTCCTACTGTATTTGATTTATTGGACCACTAGTAAGTGTTGATATTGACCCCTCGTCACTACTTCTCCGGGGTTAGGCTAGATACTTACTAGGTACGCGTTGATTTACGTACTCATGCTACACTTGCTGCACTTATTGTGCATGTATATATATGTCTCGTGGATCTTTGGGGCGCAAAGGAGTAGCTATTGCGGGGACTTCATGGTGAGCTGTATTCCATCTTACGACCCGCAACATACGGAGTCTCCATCTTAATTAGTTACATTATCCTCTCTATTTTGTACTCCAGACAGATGTTGTATTGTTATTGTATATTCTAGATCTGCTCATGCACTTGTGACACCAGGTTTTGAGGGGTTCCTAGTGGATGTTCATTATTGTAGTTCATGTTAATATTATCATTTCACCTAGTACTTTATATTTTATACGGGATTTGGTAAAGAAAATAATAGGTTTCTACGAGTACCAGATTTCACTCTATTTATTTAATGGGATTTATGATTTTAAAAATAATGAAATGAGTAATTAAGTTGATAATTAACTGTTGACTTGCCTGACAGCGACGTTGGGCGCCATCACGGTCTATAGTGGATTTTAGCTCGTGATACCTAGGTTCTTCACAAATCTCACAAGTTTTCATAATTTTTCCGTGTTTAATCTACCTAAAATCTGCATAATTAACTTGACAATGGGTGGGAGTTACTTACCTTAGGATATTGATGAGAATCCACCCTCAAATGTGCTCTCACAAATATCCCAAGACCAAATGAAATATGAGGGAAAAGGGCCTAAGTCTTAGATTAAAAACCCCACTTCCCAGCGACTTTCGCACCTGCGGCCACTTGATCGCATCTGCGGAACCGCAGGTGCGATCAAAAGGTCGCACCTGCGATCCCTCACTACCTTCAGCTTCCTCACTTCAGCAGATGGGGAGACGCTTCTGCGAGTCCGCCTCTGCGAACTTCTTCCTCTTTTGCGGATTCCTTCCGATTCTGCGACCCACAGCCGGCCAACCCAAGTTCGCATCTGCCGAGCCTCGATCGCTTCTGCGGGCACGCAGATGCGGAAAAATCCTTGCACCTGCGACCACCCAGATCCAGCCTCCAATCTTCTTCTGCGACCACTGGGCCACTTCTGCGAGTTCGCACCTGCGACCCTTTCCACGCAGGTGCGATTGCACCACATCTGAAGCACCAGCAGTTCCCAAATGCCCAATTCCAAGTTCGATTCCAATCCGTTTTGCATCTACGGTCCCCAAGACCCCATCCAATTACACTCACACATCCAACAACATAATACAGACCTGCTCGCGCGATCGAAACACCAAAATAACGTCTAGAATTATGAATCGGACGCCACAACGCATGAATTCAACATGAAACTCAAAACTTATAAAAACACTTCCGCGCGTCTGATTCCTATCAAATCAACTCGGAATGATGCCAAACTTTGTGTGCAAGTCATAAATCACCATATGAAACTATCCCAGGCTTGGAATCCCAAGCGGACCTCGATAATACCATAACCTACTCTAAACCAAACTTAAAGAACTTGAAAACCTTCAATGTACCAATTTCCAATATTAAGCATCAAAACGCTCACGGTTCATCCGAAACCCAATCCGAACATACGCCCAAGTCCAAAATCATCATATGAATCTATTGCGACTGTCAAATCCCATTTCCGAGATCGTTTACTCAAAAATATAGTCTCAAGTCAAACTTAACCATTATAGGCTATTATTGAGGAACTAAGTATTCTGATATTAACCCGAACCCTTCCAAACCTAAACCAACCATTCCCCTAGGTCATAAAATAGTAAAAACACATACGAGAAGTCTTAATTAGGGGAACATGGATCTAGAAAGCAAAACAACCGGTCGGGTCATTACAGAAATATTTTAAGAAAAATTAAATTATTTTTTTTTATGTTTCCGACTGAAATGGTCGAAAACTTTTGATTACTTTTTTCCTTTGGAATTTAGCATTTTTCTAGTAGTGTGTGATTTTATCCTATTTTTCATCAGGATTCGACTTCGTCGGAGTTTCGTGGTTTTGAGTGATTTTCCAACGAAATCTCACTGTTTCTTTGTGTTGCTTCTGTTTTGCGGTGTGGCTTGGTTTTGAATCCCTTTGGTGTTGATTGGAGATTGAGTTTTATGATTTCGTCGGAATCGGGGTTTCCTCGATTTATCTCTAAGCTAGGATTTCCTCAATTTTCATTGCTTCATTAGAGTTTTCTAATATATCAAGGCCTTGGTTCTTAGGCTGCGAAGAAGGCTAGTATTTGCATTTCTTTTTTGCATATGTTGTGTTGTGATTTCAAGGTAAAGTGTTTGTTGGTGAATTAATTGTTATAATCATGACTAGTTCTACTTCATCCTTTGTGTTCACTCCTGACCCTGCATCTCCTCTATTTCTTTTGTCATCTGATATTTTTGGTGTGTCTCCAGTTCCTATGCCATTTTCGGGGAGTGGTTTGGAGGTTAGAAATGCAGTATGATAGTGTTGTTGTTTGCTAGGAACGAAATTACTTTTGTTGGTGGTTCGTGTCCCAAACCTACTGTAACTTCCCCTGATTATAAACAATGAGACTGTTGTAATAATATGGTGATATTATGTTTAACAAGCTCGTTATCACTAGATATAGCTGAAAGTGTCCAATACTCCGAGAAAGCCGAAAGCATATGGAAACAATTAAATAATAGATATAGTAGTGTAAATGGGACCAAAGTCTTTGGGGGTATTGTGCAGTAGTCATGCAAATTTTTGTAATTGTGCTGCTAAAGAGGGTCTTCGAAAGGAGAAAGAGGAGGACAAAGTCCATCAGTTCCTCATGGGATTGAATGAGGTTTATGTTGGTGTGCAAAGCAATCTGTTGATGATACAACATCTACCATCCCTTGATAATGTCTATAATATTCCTCTTCAAGATGAAAAGCAAAGACAAGTCAATCAACCTCCTCAATTTACCTCTGAAGCAGCCTCCTTCAATGTGAATTCTCTTAACAAACCTACTCAACCCCAACTGAATATGCAATTCCAAGGGCAACAGAGATAATTCACTCAAAGAGTGAACTTTGATAATCAGTCCAGGGTCTCTAATCGCTTCTGCAAGTATTTCAAGAAGCCTGGACACTTAAATGATAAGTGTTACAAGATTCATAGCTTTTCTACTAACTTCAAGTTTACTAAGGGAAGAAAGGAAACTGCTAATATGGTGACAGACTCTGACTTCTCTTCTTCTAAATGAACTTCTTCCAATCAAACCTCTATTGTGCATGGTACTGATCAGGCTTCTGTGGTGCCTGGACTGACAAAACATCAATATTCTCAACTACTTTCCTTATTGCAGTAATCTCATGTCTCTGATCCTGAACCTCAACTCAATATCATGAGTTCTTCCAACTTTGCTGGTACACTATTGCCTAAGAATGTAGTGTATAGCTTTAATTCTACTTTGCTAAACCAATCTGATTCCTTAACCTAGATAATTGACTCTGGTGCTTCTGACCATATGACTTCTAATAAAGAATATCTGATTAATATCACACCCTTGCATATTCCTTTCCTAGTGTCTCTCCCAAATGGATATAAAATGAAAGTTACCTGAACGGGTTCTTTGTTTTGACTGATTCTATAGTTCTTCAAAATGTCCTTTATCTACCTTCTTTTAAGCACAATCTTATCTCTATACACAAACTCACAAATCAGTTTGATTGAATAGTTCAGTTTACCAGACTTTCATGTCTCATATAGGGTCCTTCTCTGAAGAAACCTCCAGAGCCATGCTTTTCAATCCAAAGTGCCAATCAGATTATGGGGAGATTCTTTCCTCACAGCCACATACATCATTAACAGACTTCCCTCTAGGTTACTGCAAAATAAATCACCTTATGATTTGTTATTTGGCAAGAAACCTAGTTATTCACACTTGAGGACTTTTGGCTGCCTCTACTTTACTACTGTTCCAATTTCTCAAAGAGACAAACTGAAGTCTAGAGCCATTCCATGTGTATTTCTTAGCTATCCTTTTGCAAAGAAAGGATATAAATTGTATAACCTCCCATCCAAGAAGTGTTTTATCTCTAGAGATGTCATTTTTCATGAACAACTTTTTCCTTTCTCTTCAGAGTTTTCCCTACCAGTTGTGTTAGGGTCCCTATTGTCAACCACTTAATCTTCTATTCCAGCTTATTATCATGAACCTATTCTTCCTCTTGCTACTACCACCCATTCTCTTACACCTTTAGCTTCTTTACCTTCTGACGCTCTATCTTCTTCTAATGTTACTAACAATTACCCTTCACCTTATGATGCTTCACCTTCTCCCAATATTACTGATACATTTTTTTATTCTGTTCTTTCTACCTCTTCTCCTGCCACTGTCAATCCTGCCACCTCTGTTTTACCACTTAGAAAATCTGATAGGATACGCACTCATCCCTCTTATCTAAAGGATTACATCTACAAAATGCCTATTTCTCTTTCTTGTTCTTCTGTCCAACCTGTAGAGTTTGAACCATATACTTATTCTCAGGCAGCCCCTATTCCATCTTGGCAGGATGCTATGAGAAAAGAGTTTGAAGCTCTAGAAGCTAATAACACTTGGGACATTGTTAAACTACCCTTAGGTAAAAAGTTTATTGGTTGCAACTGGGTCTATTAAATTAAATACAAAGCTAATGGTCAAGTATAAAGATACAAGGCTAGGCTTGTTATTAGAGTGGACACACGGGTTGAGGGGGTGGATTTCAATGAGACATTTTCCCCTGCAGTGAAAATGCCTACTGTCAAGTGTTTGACTGTTGTTGCTATTAAGAAAAATTGGCCCTTGTTTCAACTTGATGTTAACAATGCTTTTCTTCATGGTGACTTGGAAGATGAGGTCTATATGAAATTACCTCCTGGGTTTTTCTTTTTCATCTTCTTCTTCTATCCCTTTGGCTTGCAAGTTGAAGAAGTCTTTTTATGGGCTTAGACAAGCTTCAAGGCAATGGTATGCCAAGTTGTCTCAAGCCCTTTATTCTAGAGGTTTTCACTATTAACTAAATGATTACTTTCTCTTTATCAAAGATTCTCCTAGTCATTTTGGTCATTCTGGGTGTTTATGTTGATGACATCATCCTTACTGGTGTTGATTTGCATGAGATTTCAGCTTTAAAACAGTTTCTAGATTCTAAATTTAAGATCAAAGACTTGGGATTTCTACACTCTTTTTTGGATATTGAGGTCAGTGTGTTACTTGATGGTGTTATCTCGAATCAGAAGAAGTTCACTTTTGATTTACTCAAAGAATATGCTTTCTTGGATGTTCATTCTATTGTTAGCCTATTGGAATTGAATCAGAAACTTAAAGCTGATGTTGGTGATCTCTTACCTAATCCTGAGAATTACAGAAGCCTTGTGGGGAAGTTATTATTTTTTGACTCACACCCTGATATTTGCTTTAGTGTTCAGCATATGAGCCAATTTATGCAGGCTCTCCGGCTTCCTCGCATGATTTCTTCTCTTCATTTGCTTAGGTATATCAAGGGTACTCCTGAACTTTGTCTCTTTTACTCTAACTCTGCTAATTTTTCTATCAACGCTTACTCTGACAGTGATTGGGCAGCTTGCCCCGACACTCGTAAATTCGTTTCTGACTTTTTCATCTTCTTGGGTGATAGTCTTGTTGGCTGGAAGTCGAAAAAACAACCTATGATTTCTCTTTCTACAGTTGAAGCTGAGTATAGAGTTGTTAGTAAGGTTGTTGCTGAATTGGTTTGGCTATCCAGATTATTGCATGATCTTACTATTTCTGTTTCATTTCCTATCTCTGTCTTCTGTGACAATATGGCAGCTATTCACATTGCTAAAAATCATGTGTTTCATGAGCGCACTAAACATATTGAATTGGATTGTCATTTCATCAGGAGCAAATTAAAAGAAGGATTCATCTAGCTGTCTCATGTTTCCACTTCTGACCAGCTGGCAGATGTGTTCACCAAACCACTTCTTGGTGTACTCCATCATTCTTTTCTTGGCAAATTAAAGGTTGTTTCCCCCTCCAACTTGAAGGGGGTGTTGGGCCACTAGCTTGCACCAATTCAAGCCCAAAGCAGCACACTTGAGTTAGCCCAACTATTTATTTTGTAATTAGCATTTTGTACTAGTTAGCCATTCTTTGTTAATATAATATAGAGGTTATTCATTAAGTAGTCAGCCAATTTTACATTGTAAGAACAAAGTATAAATAGAAGGGGCCCCAACTATTAATAGTTGGCCGGTTATTTTCTAATTCTCTCTCTGTAATGACCCAGCTGGTTATTTTGACTTTTAGAACTTCGTTCCCTTAAATAAAATCCAACGAATGTGCTTTTACTGATTTATGACTTGTGGGGATGGTTGGTGCGGGATTTGAAAGTGTTTGGGTTGAAAACGAAACACTTAGTTCTTTAAATTGGCTTTAAAATGCCAAGTTTGACTTCGGTCAATATTTTTAGAAATCGACCCCAGAATTGGGATTTGATGGTTCCAATAGGTTCGTATGATGATTTTGGACTTGGGCGTATGTTCGAATCGGGTTTTGGACAATCCGGGAGCGTTTCGGCGCTTAATAGTAAAAATTAACTATTTGAAGGTTTAATATTCTTTAAATTTGGTTTGGAGTAGGTTTTGGAGTAATTGAGGTCCGTTTGGAATTCTGAGTCTGGGAATAGCTTTGTATAGTGATTTAAGACTTTCACGCAAAATTTGGTATAATTCCGGGTAGTATAAGTATGATTCGGCGCAATCGGAGGAAGTTAGAAACTTGAAGATCATATTTTGATCCAATTCGGTTTTGGGGTGTGATTCTTAGTTTCGTTGTTGATTTGCGTATTTTGAGAGTTCGAGCAAGTCCGTGTTATGTTTTTAGACTTATTGGTATATTTAAACAGGGTCCCGGGGGGTTCGGGTGAGTTTTGAACCACCCGGAGCTAAGTTGGAAAAACAAAAAAATTCCAGTTCTGGTTTCCTTCTTCGCGAATGCGGAAGGACCCTCGCGTTCGCGAAGAAGGAAAATAGGAGTTGGTCTATTGCCCTACGCGTTCGCATGGAGGGTGACGCATTCGCAAAGCCCGAGAGTTTTGGCCTACGCATTCGCGATGGTAGACTCGCGTTCGCAAAAGAGGAATGGGACCGGCGTGGATTTTTCCCTACGCGTTCGCGAGCGAGATCACGCGTTCGCGAAGGGCAGGCCAGTAAGCCTTCGCGTTCACGAGACCCATGTAGCGTTCGCGAAGGGTAATTTTAAGGTTGTGGAATTTTGCCTTCGTGAACGCGAGGCACTGACCGCGTTCGCGAAGAAGGGATTCATTGTACCAGACAGAATGTCTTAAAAACGGGATTTCACCATTTTTAACCTTATTTCTTCCATTTTTGGGCGATTTTGGAGCTTTTTGAGAGGGGATTTCAACTAGAAATTTGGAGGTAAGTTAATTCTACGCACTTTGAGTTAAATACATAGATTATGGATAGATTATAACTTGTAAATCTTGGAAATCAAGGGTTAGAGGAAAAATCTAGATTTGTATAAAAATGAGATTTTAACCACGAAAATGGTTATGGAATTGGATGGAAAATATATATTTGAGTTCGAGATTATGGGTGATGATTTCCTCCAAAAATTTCCAGAATTCGGGCACGTGGGTCCAGGATAAATCTTAAAAATTTTACCATTTTGGGTTGGGTAATTAATTTAATAGACTAAATTTGAATTATTGATTATGTATTAATTATTTTGTATATCATTTGGATAGTTTCGGATTTTTCGGCATTGAATTGAGAATTTAATGTGACGTGGTGATTGGAAAGTGGACTTTGAGACAAGGTAAGTCTCTTGTCTAATCTTGTGAGGGGAAAATTACCCCATAGGTGATTAAACTAATAATTGTTGCTAATTGTGGGGGGGCTACGTATGCACGAGGTGACGAGAGTCCGTACGTAGCGATTATCTATGCTAAAGTCGAGGTAGTTTAAGACTCAAAGCATGAATTATGTGCGTAAATTGTATCCTTTATTTAATTAAATTGTTTGAAATATATTGTGAATTGTTAGGGAAAGATAGTAAAAGATGGAAATCTTATATACATAATTTTCTTCTTAAATTAATTAATTGTTAAAAGAAATTATTCATCCTCTCGAATTAATCTATAATAAATATACTCTCCTTCCGGAGGTACATAAGAAAATGTCCTCCTTTCTTGTGGAGCGGGCCGAATGCGTCGACAGTATAGATGTATCTATGGACCACGCCGCACGTCCCTTGGCAGTGCACACGACACTCTGGATCGGGTCGTACGACCTCGGCAGAAATCGTGCCTAATAATAATAATAATTACATGATACTTTGGTATTTCAATTGCAATTTGTGAATTTAATTAATAGATTGGAAATTGTTGCGTTTGAAGGAATTTAATTATTTTTGCTGGTTAAATAAAATTGTTGTTAACTCTGTGAATCATGTTGATTTAAATATTTTTATTTTTATTTTATTTATTATTATTGACCCTTAGTGAGTGTCAAAGTCGGCCATCTCATCTCTACTTCTTCGAGATTAGGCTTGATACTTACTGGGTACATGTTGTTTACGTACTCATGCTACACTTGCTGCACTTTGTGTGCAGGACCTGAGACAGGTGCTATCGTTGGACCTATCAGCGCGCACCCGCGTTATCCAGAGGCTTAGTGGTGAGCTGCTTTCTGAGCCGTTCTGCAGCAACTAGTGCCTCTTCTGGAATTTTATTCTGTCTATTTCATTTCAGACAGTCTTTATAATTTTTATATAATCTACTAGATGCTCATACACTTGTGACACCAGGTCTTGGCACACACACACTAGTAGAATTTTTGGACTTGATTATTTTTAATTTGCTGGAATCTTTTCATATGGTTTTAAATTCCTGCAATTAAGAAGAGTTTAATTACTCGATTAATTTTAAAATAATTGAATATGGGTTTAAATTACTAGTTGGCTTTTCTAGCTGTAGTGTTGGGCGCCATCACGATCTGTAGGTGAAATTGGATCGTGACAACAACACTACGTCTGATTTCTTCTTCTTTTTTTTCTTTTCTTTTTAGTACTTCATTGGCAAACAAAAAGTGTCCGTTTATAGTTTCTTTTTTTATCTCTTTATGGTTTTAATATAACAAGATTCAATCTATACTATATTATCTATCTATCTATATCTATCTATATTATTATAAAAGTATGAATAATTTATGTTAAATATTGAACGATAAAAATATCCCTGAAATATTAGCGGACTTTTATGCCCCTCAATATTAAATATTTCTCCAAAAGAAATTATTCCATATTGGATATTATTATAATAACTAAAATTTATATACGATATACACTAGGATTCATACTCTTCTATGAAATTATATGCGATGCACACTAGGAACCATATTCTTCTGCGTAGTTGTTTAGTATTAGGATTCACATTATTCATATGCCTATAAAACTGTTTAGCATCATAGTCAAAGAAATTTGTATTAGATTATTTTTGAGGTTAGCAACAAAAAAGAAGGCGATGGCTGAATTTAAGGGAGAAAAAACAAGAGTACGAAGGAGTTGTTCAAGCTTTGGTAATATTTTCAGTTTCTGCAATGTTACAATACTTCCTTATCTAAAACAAAGTGGCGGCTGAATTTAAGGGAGGAAAAAAAAGGAGTACAAAGGAATTGTTCAAGCTTTGGTAATATTTTCACTTTATGCAATGTTACAATGCTTCCTTATCTGGCAGTTGTGTTTGGTTGTGTGGTTTTGCTTCTATTTATTTATTTTAATTTTTTATATCAAATATATGCGAATTTAAACCTGCGCGGCTACATAATATATATTGGCAAGACTCTCGTACTTCCCTTCTATGTTGAAGGTGAGTTGGGTCGATTTGTCTAAATTTAATTATATATAAAAATATGTATTGGGTGTATGTGAACACAAACATGTATATATATATATATATATATTTATTATTTTTTGTAAGTTTTATGTGCAGAACTTTGAAAGAGACGATTGTTTGTAATTTGTTGAAAGACAACACACAGACAAATTAATATGACAAAATATTATTGTTTTTGTCTATGAAGATGTAAGTTTTGCGTTTAATTTCTTCTTCTTTGTGTCTTTGGTTCTAGCAACAAATTCGGAAGTGCAATTGGTGTCACGACCCAATTTCACTTATAGGTCATGATGGCGCCCAACACTAGAGTTAGGCAAGCCAACTAGTAATTTAAACACGTATTTAATCCTTTCAAAAATTAACCGAATAAATAAACTCTTCTTACTTGCAATAATCAAGACAATGTAAAAAGATCTGGTAAATTTAAAATAACCAAGAAAGTAATTAAATCCGAAAATTCTACTAGTGTGTGTGCCAAGACCTGGTGTCATAAGTGTATGAGCTTCTAGTAGATTATACAAAAAAATTCAAATACTGTCTGAAATAAAATAGACAGAATAAAAATTCAGGAAGAGGCACTGATT
>AWOL01S0090866.1:3032-24123 GCA_000715115.1 Nicotiana otophora | reverse complement strand
GTATGGTTAACTTGAAATAGTGGAAATAAGTAACTCCTGTGAGAAAACTGAAGAAATAGCTTGGAAAACACAGTTTACAGCAGGAAAACAGAACACTGTTCTGTGCCGGAAACACTGTAGCTCGCCGGAAAATTCCAAAGTTATCGGAATTTGTTGTAACCAGGATGGATAGACTCGGAATTCCTTTGCGAGCAAGCTGTCCTGAAGAAATATTTTCAAAAAATGGCCGGAAAGTGGCCGGAACCCTCGCCGGAAAAGTTGTTGCCGGCGCGTGGAGGAGCGTGGCGGCTTTTCTGCCGGATAAAATTTCAGGGGTTGGTAGTCGGAGGGCGATCTACCTCGTGGTGGTGTTGGTTTTAGCACAACACCGACAGAAAGTGACTTTCACTTAGACAAGCCTTAGGTCACCGGAAAAATTACACGATGACTAAGTTCTTTCTTCCCGGTTAACGCTGGAATGACGCACAACGATCTTTTCTCACTAATGCTCTGATACCATGTGAGAAGGCACGGGAGAAAATATGTTATTGATATTGGATGATAAATACAATACAAGAGGTCCCTATTTATAGCTATACACTACAAGGAGATATTACTCCTCTTCCAATGTGGGACAAGACTACACTATACATATCTATCAACTAACAGACCTGATATTATTCATCTGCATATTGAAGATCATCATGAGCAATGCTAAGTAAATTTTTCCGAACTTCTGCAGCATACAAGATGCAACTTTACATCACCCGTGATCTCATCCTCAATGGTCTGGATAATCTCCAGACTTTAATTCCTTAAGATTTAGAGTAGATGCAACAGTAGAAAATATACTGCCCTGTTTTTAAAAGATTCTAACATGCATCCTGATGGAAGTACAGCTTTCTTAAATAAACTGACCTGTGGCTACTAGTCAACATGTCAATCAGGCGGTCAGGTCGCTCTTTGTGTTTATTTGCATACACATTGATGGCTGCTCCCAAAACCTAAAACATAATAGAATTCGTTAAATATGCCGTCAGATCATTAGAAGCTAGTGTAAATAGAAACCAAGCAGTACAAAACTAAGTTTAGATAGAAATACTACTATCCTTATAAATCAGATTCTATTGTTGGAAAAATAATAGAATCCATTAACGTTTGGCTTCTTGGGATGTTCTTATGCAATTCTACTGTTGACAAGATGAAATTTAGAATAATGACTTCAGAGCTCTTCTACCAAGATGGTCTGCACTAACAAAAGATTAGTTATCAATACCTGAATGAATGACAGAACGATCAGAGGAGGTTATCAATTCCGAGCTTTAGTACTTGGCTTAGTGGCCGTTAAACAATCATGAAGCATAAGATCATTGAAATAGGTTACCATTGTGGGAACTAGTTAAAGCTGTTTTAAAATATAACAGTTGAACCGGGAGAAGTGGAGTAGACTTGATACATGTCACCTTAACAACAAAATAAATAGTACACTAGTGTAGTATCTATGCCCCCGACCCCACACACACTTTATTATACTTGACCCTCCCAAATACGAGCATTCCTTAAGATATGAGTTATAAAAAAGAAAAGGGAAAGACAGGCCAATCATCTGTTGCGGAATAGACAAAGCAACACACATTGAAGACAACTGCATTCATAAAAATACCTGATCCCAATCATCATCATCAATGGTTCCTTTAATGTTCCTAAAGAACTCCGTGAGTTGGCTTCCCCTCTTTCTCTCAGCAAGTGATGCAGCAACACCAGCATATATGTCAACAGCTGAAACAGTTGAGCATAAACCAATAGTAAGTTCTACTACGGGAGCATACCCTGGAAAAGTTTTGAAGAAAGTTGAAAGTACATGAACTACCTGGAAGGTTGAACCCATGGATCACCTGGAAAGCCAAGTCGAAATTCCTCTCAGCAAGAGTCTCTGCAATTTCACACCTCCTCCTGCATAATGTTGGCAATGTTAAATATATACGTTAGTATATATCTAAGTCAATAATATAAAAATTCTTCCCAATTCTGTTATTATTTAAAATTTGGTATTTATGTAATTTTTCTAAAGTAATAACTTCCTTTATTTCATGCAGTCTAAAGTTTCATCACCTCATGTAGTCTAAACTCCTCTATAAATCTCATGTAGACTAAACTCCTATATAAGAGCCCTGTCGTACATTTTCGACAACCATACAAAAAAGAATTCTCATTTTAAATGGAATTAGAGCCTCAACCATCTTTATAGGAAACCTAAATAGTCCTGCGCGGTTAAAGTTTTTCCCTTGTCATAATTTAGTGTAACCGTTCCTGTGGCACCGCCTATTCCAGCTATTGCAAAATATTTTCTAACACTTCTTTTTCTCTTCTACCAGAGTCCGAGTATTGAACCCCTACGCTGAACATTGAAATTTTGGTTAATGTCCCAGAAAAACTTTTCTTTTTCTTCATTTTTTTTGAGCTTGGTAACATTTCATTAAAAACAAACGCACAAAAACTCAAGACTAACACACCTGAAAGTTTCAGGATCATTTGGATTCCCAAAAAGTGAATGTTTCCACTGTGGTCCTTCTGCATCATTAAAGCATTTGACAACATCTATCTGCAAATCAGGAAGCATAAACAATCATGAACTCAAGATAGACGTGAAACAACTTAAGCATCAAACCCTTATGAGTGCTAATGATCATGTCCAATCCACATACTGAATGACATTAGAAGCATTATCATTAGATATGATGTCAGAAGTCATTTACAAATCCTGTTTCCTCCATCCTCTCTAATCAGTAAATGGCTCATTTTGACAGAAGGAATTCTCCTAGTAATGAACGAGAGTTATATGCTATTGATAGAGGTAAGAAATGAAATGCAGGATTCAAACATCTTGCTTTTCTGAGAAGAACCTCCCGTTATTCTGGATTCTTACAGAAGTTACGTGCGAAATTAAAAGGGCTATCTTTCAGAGCATCAACTCTCGGATAACAGAGAATAAGGTTCTGAAAACAGAACATCAAAAATGAAAGAAGCAACAAGAAAGCAACAATGGTATGCACCTAACTGCATTTGGCTGACAGGTGAAGATATTTCCAATCTCAGTTTATTAGCATCCCATGCTTACCTGAATAGCAACTCTAGCAGAAAATTTGACAAGTCCTTCTTCAGTTAGTTTCTCAGAGGCACTTTTTCCTCGGATGCCCTTGGTAATAAGCTTAGTAGACTCTCCTGCTTTATGTCGCGCTGACAAGCCTTCCTCAAAATGCATCTATATCACAAATGAAGAATATGCAGACCACACAGGAGTTAGAGCACAAGTTAGCAACTAAAACCCCACAGAAGGTGAAAGCAATCCTTGCATAGGGAAAGAGGGGATGATCAAAAGATGCAGATAAAGAATATGGAAACAGCATATCTGCTGGCAATGCAATAAAGAAATAGCAAAAGAGAAAACAATTTGTGATAATTCACAAGAAGAAGAAATATGTATACAAAGCAATTGAGGTGCCAGTGAACTGTCAGGTTATATATATCCCGTGTCATTTATGTCGAGCAACAATCATCTCAAACTACTTACCCATGCATATATACAATTTTTTGTTCGGCTGATGTATAAATACAATAATCTATACTTATTTATATCCATGTAATTTCTGCTTTTATATACTATAGATACAGATATACTAAAGATACAAGATATAGGCGGATAAGATTTTTCTAAAGAAGTCTTAGTAAGACCATATTGCTGATACTAACTTATCTGACATAAAAACTAACACATTCTAATTAATGTAATATACATAATAATATAATAAATAACTATATATACACACATACAACAGACACATATATATTTTATTTGACCAAGCAATCAACTTTTTGCTAAAAGAATTTTCATAAATTCATTCCTAATAAGAATTCATTATTAACCAATTTTTTATATACGCAATTAGATATTATTAGGATCCTGATAAGGTCTTTCTGTGGAAATATAAGTGTCAAAACATAAGGAAATAAATTAAGCCGGATTTCTCACGACTATCCTAGAATTTCAGACAAATTTCACCACCAAATCATATTTTGACATTCCGCTATATCAACTATACTTTAACTGTTAGATAATCATAGTCTATGATAGCATCACTGCATCCATCGCTATCACATATAACCATATGTGAAACGTTCACCTCATACAACTCTCCAGAGGGCACAAATAAATCTATGGACGCTTTCTTATTCTTTTTCTTGATATGTTTGTCATATAGAGTCAAAATCCATTCTAAGGTCCCAAATTAGACCAATGAAACTGTCTGCTATATCGAGAACTAATAAATAAGTGCTTCAATTGATTCCATCAATTAAGAATTATCATTTTTCACATATAAATTTCAATCTCAAAGTTGCAAATATAGTAAAAAAATAAGGAATTCTATTTCAAGAATGGTCCAATTCAAGGAGTAACCAGCCATTATTCAGGTCTGCATTCCTTGCATTAGAAGCACGCTGCTTATAAAATTGCACCTTGCCAGTATTTTTTGGCTTCCCTAAGCATCTAAACTTGGTTTGATAACTAGGACAGAGAAAAGAGAGCACAGCACCTGAGCTTAGCGTTTGTAAAACCAATAATTCATTGATGACCATAAACACCATCTATAAAGCAGATGTGCAGCAGAACAAATTCTTAAAATGGACTGACCTTGGCATTCTCCAAGTGTCTTATAGCTTCTTCCTGAGAAGAAGAATTCATAAACAATTGTATGCAACAAAGCCCAGCTGCCACATGATCCTTCTTTGTCACCTGATTATCGTGCAATTTTAAAATACACAGGACGGAGACATGGCATTAGTACATAGTTATATACAGAAAATGGAAGCAAATCGACTACGGCAACCTATCAGAGAATATGATCAAATTCTGGAGTGAAGCTTGTGGAAAAACAGAAAGATTGAGCTTCTTGAGGTTTACCAAAGCACCTAAACTAAGAAACCTGCACTACCGGAACCCATACATGAAATCTAAAGAAATTAGCAAAATGTTTTTGCTTAAAAGCTGAAGCATTTCTTAAAAACTGGGTTACAGCCTAATAAGTCAGATCAGAGAGGCAGTCTACTCTTAGTCAATCTTTCGTCAAGTGTATCTGATGAAATGGATGTATTTCACTAGCCAATTAATTTTATCTCCATCAATTAAAGGTCTATAATTCCAGAGGCACGTGTAAAGAAATTTAACATCAGCCTCGACAACAGGGTCACCATTTACTTCATTTTTCCAAATGAAAGAGTTCAAAGCAAAAGATAGTGAATAATACCTGAAACTTGTATAAATAATTGAAATGCTTGTGAGTTTCACAATAATTACAGATGCGAGAAAGTGCTGCAGTTGTATGTTTGTTCACTGATGGATCCTGTGATGTTATATTTGAAGTTCTTCCTGACAGTACTTCCTCCAAAACAGGCATGGCTCCATAAGCAGTGCACAAATCACACAATAGATCAAGGGTCCCATAATCTGTTGCCAAAGGATCTTGTCGTTGAGGGGAAGAAGATGAAGTAACAACGCCTGAAGATGGTTGAGGAGGTGGAGGAACAGAATTGGGAGGGAAAAATAACAAGCAAGCATCCTTGTAGTGCCCATGTCGAAACATGAAATCAAGCAGATGTTGACGAGCATACTGCATTTCAAAGCGTAATACATCAGTGGTTATACAGATATCAAGCAAGCCTAACTGCTCTACATGGAAAAAATGAAGATTTGCAAGATCAATAAGCAGAAGAACAATATGGAAGGATGAAGAAAAAAATTGAGCAAGGTGGTGACAGAGGGAAGAGCCAAGCATAGCAAGCATCTAAACATTTAGGTTGTGCTCTCGTCCAAGAGGAAGGAAACAACTCATTCAATCTCCGAAGACAATACTCCTCCCATCCGATTTACAAAATATACTTCCTATTCTAGCAAGAGCCCAAATGTTGACCCTTTTCTACCATGCTATACATCTTTTCACAAGTTAGAAGAACATGAAACAATTGTTTCTATAACTAACGAAAAATTCTTGTGTTATCATTACATAATCTCTTTCAAGATGTCAAGTATGATGGTATATTTGTATATATACACTGACTCAAAACAATACATGTTTATAAGTAGGGGCATGCAAATAATGGAGACAGCAGAAATAGACATCTGGCAGGTTGAGGAAGCTGAAACTCTAAAAATACACACAACAGGGGAGGAGATAGAGGGGAACTGGACACATCATTATGGGTCTATCAGAATGTGATCAAATTAAGCAAGCAATTTGGGATTGATTTCCAGGGGTGCGAAAAGGAGGCAATGGCATGTTCACGAAAATCGACAACAGTAGGCAAGTAAAGAGACACAAGGCAGAATTTTCAATTGCTGCTACTCCTAAAAAGAAAGGCATGCAAGAATTGAAAGGGCTGGTTATTGGCATGAAATTCAAAAGTAATGGAACCAGATACAAAGGGAGAGGAGATCAATGTGGATTAATGAATATTAAATTCTATCATGGAATGTGAGGGGGCTGAACCACAGGGATAGGAGAAGGGTGATAAACAACTTGATCTTTAAATTGAAGGCCGATATATTTTGTTTTCAAGAGACAAAATTAGTAGGGGATATTACAGATAAAGTCAAACAATTATGGGGGAATAGGGGAGTCAAATTTGCACAATTGGAGGCCGGTGGAACTAGAGGGGGTATCCTAATTATGTGGGATAGCAAAGTTTGGGAGGGGGAGATTGTGGCTAGTGGGGTATTTACCCTAACCTGCAAATTTGTTTCTCAACTGCAAGACCTTAATTGGAACTTAACAGGGGTTTATGCCCCTAACTGTGACAAAGAAAGGCAAGAGGTGTGGTGGGAGATTGGGGCTGCTAGGGGACTATTCAATGGACCATGGGTTTTAGCTGGTGATTTTCACATAGTTAGATTCTTCACATAGTTAGATTCCCCTCTGAGAAGAGAAATTGTGTTAGAAGTGTGAGAAAGCAGGGGAAAAATATTATTTATCTTCTGTTAAGTAGTTAGTCATGTATAGTGTCCCACATCGGGAAGTAGATACCTATTATTATGTAATCACTGTATATAAATAGGGCATTGTACAACACTTTAGAGAAGGAATAAGATTTTTCTCTCGTGCTTTCTCACATCTTCCATTAAGTGTTTTACAATAGCCCTATTTATAACTATACACAATACATATTCTACTCATATTCCATGTGGGACTAGGGTTATTTACATAACTATCTAACACTCCCCTCAAGCCGGTTCATATAAATCATATGTATCGAGCTAGTTACATATGTAACTAATACGAGGACCAGTGAGGGACTTAGTAAAAATATCTGCAAGCCGATCATTCGACTTCACAAACTTTGTAGCAATATCTCCTAAGAGTATCTTTTCTTTGACGAAGTGACAGTCAATCTCAATGTGGAACACGGGATGTAATGCGATATGAAGGGCAGCTTGATTATCACACAAGTTCCATCTTTCTGATCTCATCAAATTTCAACTTCTTGAGCAAACGTTTGATCCAAACTAGCTCACATGTTGCCACAACCATTGCTCGATATTCCGCTTTTGCACTAGACCGAGCAACCACATTATGTTTCTTGCTCTTCCAAGATCAAATTACCTCCTACTAAAATACAATATCCAGATGTAGACCGTCTATTAAAAGGTGATCCTGCCCGGTCAGCATCTGATTATCCAACAATTTGCTCATGGCCTAGATCTTCAAACAGTAATCCTTTGCCTGGAGCCGATTTTATATACCGAAGAATGCAGACAAATGCATCCCAATGACTATCACATGGAGAATCCATAAACTGACTCACCACACTCACAGGAAAGGAAATGTCAGGTCTAGTCACTGTGAAGTAATTTAATTTACCAACCAGCCGCCTATATCTCGCAGGATCGCGATCCATAGAAGTGTCAACAGGTCTACATCCTATCATTCTTGTCTCTTCAACAATGTTTAAGGCATACTTCCATTGTGAGATCACAATATCTGAGCTAGACTGAGCGACCTCAATACCCAGAAAATACTTTAATTTGCGCAGATCCTTAGTCTGAATGTGCTGAAAGAGATGTTGTTCAACTTAGTAATACCATCCTAGTTATTGCGGTAATAACAATATCATCAACAAAACCACCAGATAAATACAGAGATTTGAAGCAGAATGTTGATAAATCACAGAGTGATCAGTTTCACTACGAGTCATGCCAAACTCCTGAATAATTGAACTGAACTTACCAAACCATGCTCGAGGAGACTGCTTTATACCATAGAGGGACTGGCGCAACCGACATACAAGGCCACTAGACTCCCCCTGAGCAACAAAACCAGTTGGTTGCTCCATATAAACCTCATCCGCAAGGTCACCGTGAAGAAAAGCATTCTTAATATCCAACTGATAGAAAGGCCAATAGCGAACAACAACCATGGATAGAAAAAGGCGGACTGATATTTTAGCCACGGGATAGAAAGTATCACAGCAATCGAGCCCAAATATCTGAGTATATCCTTTGGCAACAAGATGAGCCTTAAGTCGATCAACCTGGCCATCTGGATCATAAACCCAACGACAACCAACAGTAGATTTACCCGAAGGAAGAGGAACAACTCCTAAGTACCATTTATATGTAAAACAGACATCTCGTCAATCATAGCCTGCCGCCATCCTGGATGAGACAATGTTTCACCTATAGACTTAGGGAGGGAAACAGAGGACAAAGTGATGCAAATACATAATGGGAGATAGTGACTGAATCTCCAAAAGATGGAACTGGTAGTACCTCAGAAATATCTAAGTGATTACCTGGACCTGTGAAGTATGATTGGGTTTCAAAAAAGGTAACATCAGCAGACATAAGGTACAGCTGGAGATCAGGTGAATAGCATCGATATCCCTTTTGCATTCTCGAGTAACCCAGAAATACGCACTTAAGAGCACGAGTAGCTAACTCATCTTTTCCTGGAGTAAGGTTATGAACAAAACAAGTGCTCCCAAAGACATGGGGTGGAAAAGTGGAAAAGAGAACAAAGATGAGTGCGGAAACAAGGCAGAGAATGGAACTTGATTTTGGATAGCTGAGGATAGCATACGATTAATAAGATAACAAAATGTAAGAACTGCATCCCCCCAAAAATGCAATGGAACATGAGATTGTATGAGTAGGGTACGAGCAATTTCAATAAGATGTTTATTCTTTCTTTCAGCTACCCCATTTTGTTGAAATGTGTACGAACAAGATGTTTGATGAATAACCCCATGAGAGTTCATAAACTGCTGAAATGGGTAAGACAAATACACTAGGGCATTATCACTACGAAATGTGCGGATAGAAACCCCAAATTGATTTTGAATTTTAGTGTGGAAGGTCTGAAAATATTTATCAAAAATATTCAAGTGCACCTGGAATAATCATCAATAAAACTGACAAAGTAGCGGAATCCCATGGTAGAACTGACCTGACTAGGACCTCAAACATCTGAATGGACCAAAGTAAAAGATGACTCTACTCGATTATCAAGACGCCGAGGGAAATGGGAGTGGGTATGCTTACCGAGCTGACATGACACACACTCTAGAGTGGACAAGTGAGATAAACTAGGTACCATTTTCTGAAGTTTTGACAAACTGGGATGTCCCAACAGTTTATGTAATAAATATGGTGAATCGATAACAGGACAAGTTGTTGAAGGAAGACAAGATGTGAGTCCATGTGATTTAGCAAGGATAAGATAATAAAGTCCATTTGATTCACACTCGTTACCAATGATCCGCCCCGTACTGCGTTCCTGTATTAAAAAAAGGTCATCAAGAAATAAAACATAGCATTTAAGTAATTTGGCTAAGCGATTAAAAGGACTACCGGGAACATAAAGAACTGAATCTAAAAGTTAGGAAGAAAGTGGACTTGCTTGACCTATTCCAATTGCCATGGTTTGACACCTGTTGGCCGTTGTGACTGTTGGAAGAGATTGAGTGACCCAAGAATCGGAGGATGAAGATTGGGAGACACAAGTCACGATATTACCTGTTTTAACAATGGAAGTTATCTCTGAAGATGTCTGTTTACATGCTTTGTACTGAAGGAACTCAATATAATCCGGTATAGAAACCATCCAACTATTCATAGTATTGGATCCCATTTTGCTACAACCAGTCTCTCAAATTTTTGACTAAAGGTTGTATTGGTTAACCTTGGAATGCCAAATCAGAACAAGTTAAGTTGGAGATTTTGTTTTCTTTGGGAAAACACTGTTCACACCAGAAAAAACATTGTTCACGCTGGAAAACACTGATTACTTGCCAGAAAATAAAAAGGTTGTCGGAATTTGGTGTAACCTGGATGGGTGGGCTCGGAAACACCTCGCGACCGAACTGTCCTCAAGAAGTTTTGCGGGAAAGTAGCTGGAAAGACTCGCACGCGCCGGGAGAACTGTAGCTTTTGATGGCATGTGTGACGTCCGTTGTCGGAGATTCTGGCTGCAATTTGTTTGCTCGCCAGAGGATTCTTTTTTTTTTTATGGAGTAAGAGAATTGTATTAAAGGCATCAAGAAGATGCAAGAAGTACAAAAGAGAGATACATAAAGACATAGTCAGCTCTATAGAAAAAAACTAGGCTAAAGATAAAGAGTTGACGAAGTCCAAAAGATTAATAGGACAATTGACAGGAGCTAAGTTCTGCCAACTATATAACCATATAAGACATCTAGCCTTAAGTGCGTATGTTGGAGTTGATATCCCATCAAAACATCTGCGATTCTTTTCTGTCCAAACACACCACAAAATACAAGAAGGGATCATCTGCCATACTTTACTGATGGATTTATCAAATTTCCATGAAGACCAGCTTTCATAGGTATCCTTAATGTTCTGAGGCATGACCCAGCTTAAACCAAAGATGGCAAAGAACATACACCAAATATCTGCTGCAATTGGGCAGTGAAGAAAGAGATGCATGTTGGATTCTAGCTGCTGCAAACACATATAACATCTGTTGGCCAATTGAAAACTTCTTCTGCTGAGATTGTCCTGGGTTAGGCATACTTCATTTAGGGCTATCCAACTGAAACAGGAGATTTCTGTAGGTAGCTTGGTCTTCCAGATGTATTTCCAAGGCCATCTATCAATGATTTCATTGGTGGAGCAAAAGTGAGTGTAGCTTGCTTTAACGGTGTAAAGGCCATCCTTGGAACTCCCCCATCCAGAGGATTCTTAACCTTGTGGTGGTGTTGGTTTTCGCACAACACCAACAGAAAAGGAACTGATGCCAGACAACCACCGGAATTCGCACAATGACTGGGTTTTTTTCTTCCTGGAGTTGCTGGTATTTTTGCACATCGATGAATCTCTCACGTATGCTCTGAAACCATGTGAGAAAGCACGAGAAAAATATTATTTATAAATATTAAGTGTTTTAATATACCCCTATTTATAACTATACACAATACATATTCTACTCTTATTCCATATGGGACTAGGGTTATTTACATAACTATCTAACAAGAAGCACCAGACCAATGTCAGAATTCTCAGAGTATATTGATGATATGGAGTTCATTGTACCACAATGGAAAGGGGCAACTACACATGGTTTGGGGGAATATAGGATTGACAGGTTCCTGGTGACAAAGGATTGGGATGATATGTTCAGAACTATAGAAATCCTACCAGAGTTGTTTCAGATCACTCTCCACTAGTTTTAAATTGTGGTAACTGGGAGACAACCAAATCTTATTTCAAGTTTGAAAATTGGTGGCAGGAGACTGAAGGCTTCAGTGATAGAGTAAAGATTTGGTGGACCTCTTTTGATATTACAGGCAGACCAGACTATATTGTAGCAGGAAAGCTGAAAGCGCTCAAAAGCAAATTGAGAGAGTGGAGCCTGAATACTTATCGCAATCTAGAGAGGGAGAGGGAGAAAAATGCTATCTTAAATCTCACTATCTTTCTCTGGGAGGCAGGGTGATTTAATAAACTCTTTTGGATGTACTCCCTACCTATATGATGTCCTTTTTTCCCCTACCCGTTAGCGTGGAAAAGAGGTTAGACGCATTGAGAAGGAATTTTCTATGGCAAGGCAATAAAGAAAATAGAGACATTCATTTGATTAAATGGAAAAACTTGACCATCAGCAAAAGAGAAAGGGGGCTGGGAATCAGAAACTTGGAAAAACAAAACAAATGTCTGTTAATGAAATGGTCATGGAGATTCGCAAGAGAAAGAACAAGCTTTATGGAGCACTGTGATAAAAACAAAGTAAGGTAAAGAAGGGTTCTGCTGACTAGAGAAGTGACAACTCCTTATGGTATTAGTCTGTGGAAATCTATTAGGAATTTGTGGCTACATCTCAAAGGCAGAGTGAAGTTTAATATGAAAGATGGTAGGAAAATTTTGTTCTGGAAGGATAATTGATTGGGAAATGACAGTCTAATGGTGATGTTCCCTGATCTATATGGTTTGAGTCTACAACAGGAGACCACTCTAAGGGAGGTTTGGTCCACACACGAATGGAATCCAACTTTCAGAAGATTACTACAAGATTGGGAAATACCAAGGATAACCGAGTTTTTTGGTACTTTGGAACAGAGCAATGGGCTGCATGAGGGAGAAGATACACTTAGATGGCAAAGCCTTTGTAGTGGAAACTATACGATTAGCTCAGCTTACAAAGATCTGAACCAGGTAAGATCTCAGCTCACATTTTGGCCTTGGAAACATATCCGGAAAGTCAAGGTGCCATATAAGGTGGCCTGTTTCACTTGGTTAGTAGCAAGAGAAGCTATTTTGACTCAGGATAATCTCATACGGAGGGGATTCCAACTCTGTTCAAAATACTACTTGTGTGGACAGGAAGCAAAGATAATCAACCATCTGTTTTTACATTGTAGAATTACTATCTAGCTATGGGACTTATTCATTAGTCTCAGAGGAATCAGATGGGTAATGCCTGGAAGAACTTTTAATGTGTTGACATATTGGAACAAAGGTAGAACCTGTACCATGAACAAAGACAGATGGAAAATTGTCCCAGCAAGCATTTGTGAACAATATGGAAGGAGAGGAATTCAAGATGTTTTGAAGATACAAGCAGCTCTTTACAGAAAATCAAGAAGAATTGTATACTTCTTTTCAGTTTTTGGCGTAAATCTGAATACATAGAGGATCCTGAGGCAATTCTAGATGTGTTAGATTCCTTGTAAGAAGAACAAGGATATTTGATTTTTTTTTTTTTCCCATCATTCTTTTCTGGTGAACTGATGTAACCTTTTCATTTTGACTTCCAGCACAATCTTTGTGCTGATGATTATATTTACACATGTTACCATTCTCAAAGAAAAAAAAAAGAATGAAGGATGTTCTTCCTTCCTTACTGGCTGACACTCAAGCTGCATTTGTTCAAGGAAGGTCATTGGTGCACAATAATCTGATTTGTCAATGACCTAATGAGGCATTACAATAGGAAAGCATCTGCTAGATGCATGATGAACATTGTTTTGAGGATGGCTTATGATATGGTTAGTTGGGAGTTCATTGAAGAAAGGCAATAGGCAAAATACATAAGTAACCACCTGAACTATACACCAAATCCTCCCTGTTACACACTTTCTGAGGACGAATATCATATTAAACACGCAACCTTTCAAAATTGACTAGTACACACTACTTTTGCCAGATGGCACGCGTGTGTTTAACAAAAAGAACTGAGCGCGTCAAACCTATGAATTATCAATCCAAATCCTTATATAATCACACGTATCTAAATCTTATTTTTTCTCCTTATTTTTCTTAAATTATTAGTTAAAAGAAAAGAAAAAGGTGCCCAGGCCCTTCTTCCCCATTTGGAGCCCCTGTCGCCCTGGGAATCCGGCGACAACCACAACTTCCTTTTATCTCCCACGCCTCCCATCTCCTCCCCCTTTCATCTCACTATAAGTAGATCTTGGCCATAACTCGTAACGCCGGCAACGACCTCAAGCAGCGCCGAGACCTCTGTTGTCAGGTCGTTACTTTCAACAGTTCATGGCCGACGAGGTAAGATCTTCTCCGGCTGGGTAAAGCTCTCAGATCTTTCCGGCAAGTTGGTGGTTCTTCGTTCAGATCTTGTCTCGTTTGGTTAAAAAATGCAAACGACGGCGACCTCCATTTTCCAGCCACTGTTACAGTAGCAACACCCATCGGTAAAAATGTTGTTTCCATAGCAAACATAAAAAACAAAACCTAGAAACCAAAAAATGGTGATAAAGTTTTAGAGTAAGGAGAAATAGTGGTAAAGAAGAACAAAGATGATGAAGAAAGTGGGTCTTCAAAGAAAGAGAAGAATTGAAGTATGGTGGTGCCTCTGGTTTTCTTCTGAAAGAGAAAGAGACGAGGAAAGAGAAATTGGTCAAGAGAAATTTAAGTATTTTTTTTTAATTATTAACACGTGTCACGATGTTATTGGTGCGTGACAATACACATATTCTGAAAAATTGGTCAAGAAAAAAGTAGTGTGTACTAGACACAATTTTGAAAGGTTGCGTGCGTAATATGATATTTGTCCTCACAAAATGTGTAACAGGGATTTGGTGAATAGTTCAGGTGGCTACTTATGTATTTTGCCTTGAAGAAATGCTGACAGATTTTGGGTTCCCTAAGAAGTTTATCTAGTTAGTTATGATATGTATTACCTCCACAAAGTTTTCAATAAAGGTGAATGGAGAGAAACATGGCTACTTCGAAGTGAGGAGGGGGCTAATTTCCCCTCTTTTATTTGTCCGTGTCATGGAATATTTCTCCTGAGTTATGAGCAAGAAGTGCCAACTCCCTGACTTTAGATTTCATCCTATGCGTAAAGGGTTGAAACTGACTCATCTTATATTTGCAGATGACAGAGAGTCAAAGTTCTTAATTTTGACCATGAATTTGGACATAAAATCTCTAAATTTTTTGAAATAAAATTTAAATATTTGAAAACTACGTAAAAAGTATTGTAAGTCACAATAATTAACAATTCAAAATATCTAAAAGGCATATGAAAAAATAGCGGTCAAAGAAAACTTCAGTTGACTTTCGAAATCCAAATGTTACCACATAAATTGGGAGTATTCCGTTGTCTGCATTGACCTGCTATCAATTTAGATCCCCTTTAACATCTTTCCTGAAAACTAATTTTGACCCTCCAATAACTAAAGTTAATATAAACTATATTAACTTTATATCATTTCAGAATTAATGTGAATTTGTTTCAAAACAAACTTCTTTAGTTTCCTTCATTTCTAACTATTATTTCAATAGCTCCTTTACCAAACTCAATATAATAATATTTTTGACGCTATTCACTCTCAAACTCCCCGAAAGTCAACCCAGGACAACTAAAAAAAGCCAGGAAGAAACACAAAAATGTGGAAAATTATATTTAAAAAACTTATGTCTTTGGCTTCTTTAATGGGTTTTGACTTTGATAGTGGAAGTCTCCAAATAAGCACTCAGTAGTTTAGAGTGGAAGGAGCTCTAAGTTGGAGTTCGATAGTCAAACAAATTGTGCCCCGTGTTTCCTAAAAGACAATCATCAATGGAAGCTTAAATATCATTAAAAGGGGCAATAATTTATACGTCCGAAAAATAGAATATAAGTTATTTTCTGGAAGCATCAAACATTGGTAAAACTTCATTGCCTTTTACAATCTTAAGTTTTATGTGCACAAGGATTATAATTCTTCTTTATTTCTTGGAAAACAAAACAAAAGGGGAAAACAGAAAAAGAAATGTAATTTTTTTTTATAAGGTCGACATGAACTTATTTTATGGAAATGATTTCTTTCTAAAAATTCTTTTTCCAATCGCATTAATCAGTATCAAGAGATTTAAAGCATCCTAGTTGAAAGCTTATACTCACTTGTCATTTGTAATTTACAAACTCCAAGCTTCTTAATTAAAAGATAAAGAAGCCTGGTGTGAAACAAAACCAAGATATAGAAAAAAGATAAAGAACCCAGCCTTCATACCTGACACACGAAGAGACACAATGCATTCTTTGACTAATAACTATATGTAGTGCACATTCATGCAAGATAATGAAGGGAAAACTATAGTTCAGACTGATGCAAAGCTCATTCAATTGTTCCAATGGGAATAACCAAAGATCAATTTGCTATAACTACTACTCTGATATAACACTGATACAGATGCTTCAAGCATGCTTATCGAGATAACAATTGGGTAGAGGATCTTGGAAAAAAATAGAGTAATCCCAAAGTGTACCTGTTCTAGGTAAAAAGAGACTTACTTCTTGAAAATAATTGATGCATTCAAGATATCTAACACTGTCCAAGTTGCTCTTGGGTCCATCTTCGAAGTGTGTATTGTTGGAAGAACTGTCATTTAAGGCTTCTTGAGATCTCCTGGATCTCTCTGACCGAGGAAAAGTGGATGGCATGTATAAGACATTGAGATAGGAATCAGCAGAGAGAGAATCATCTAAAATGGCTGGTGCACTTCGAGCCAAATGCTCATACCTTGCATTGTTGTCAGAAAAACCAAGATGAGAATTTAACCTTAATTGAGAAGCTAATCATCCCAATAGAGAAAAGAGCCGGATGAAGCATTTTTTGTTTATCTCAGTCAGAGTACAGTAAGAGTGACCAAAGAGAAGACCTTTACATTATTGACTAAGTTACGGTAGAAAGAATAGCGTTGCTCAAAAGAGAGATGATGGAAGTTGCAATGAGAAAACAAAATACATAACAACAGCCAAGATGGCCAAAAGCAACTCCAAACCACTTAAAATTCATTCTTCCAATCACATGGTCTACAAAATCTACTGTACCCTATGCCAGAAACCAGTTTGTAGACTGTCAAAACAGGAAGAAAACCAGATACTATTCAAACACAAAATGACTAACAATCAACATCAATACGGCACCAGCAGCTGGAGAACAGAAGATTAAAATTCGGTATAATGTAACAGACTAGAAGTAATTGCACTAAAATTGCAAAGTTTAACAGCCAAACCATTCAGAAGTTTGGTATTCTAGGTGGAATTCTATGATCGCCAAGTAAAATAGAAACATGGACTACCACCTTACCTCTCCCCCAGCAGAAAAAGAAAAGAAAAGACAAAAGAAAAGGGTTTATAAATATATAAAAAAAAGTAAACGGTTGCTCCATGGTGGCAGCAACTGATTTTTCTCCTAAATGCACAGCCCAAATAACAGAAGACAAACTATAAAAAAACCTAGAATATCGTCGAAGAAAAAATTTACGTTTAAACCAAATTTGATGTTGGATTTAAATACTATCTCTCATAAGATGTGGCTTTATAACATCCATAATTGCTTCACGACTAAATAGTTCAAGCATGCACAACAAGAAAGGTCCTTTCCTTCTACAATTTTTTCAATCATGCTCTCAAATTAGCCCACCCAGAGACTCATCTCTCTCTTCTTCTTCCTAAGACTCCACCACCCCCATCAAAGAGCCAAGCTTCCCGCGTCCAAACCCCAATGAAGTTCTCCGGCAACCCGAGCCCTCACGCGCCCTCACGCGCGGCCAACACGCCTGCTTTTCCAGCGAGATCTCAGCCACGCGCCGGCGCGTGTGGCTTTTTCCGGCGACTTTTTCAAACTTTTTTCTTCAGACAGCCTCTTCTCAAGGCTTTACCGAGCCTTCCCGTTACAGTTTCACCAAAATCCGACGACTTTTTCTTTTTCCGGCCATTAAACCCCAGATTCCGACTACTGTTTCCTTTGTTCAGTATCAGAAAACTTTCTTTCCTTCCTATATACTGTTTTCACCCACTGTGACTACTTATATTCTAACCATTGAGGCTTCTTCCGGCCAGATCTCACTTCTTCTTTTTTGGGACAGCCGCATTTAGAATATGATGGATTCTACAGAGTTCTGCTCTTTCTTCTCTAGAATCTAGAAAACTAGAAAACATGTCTTTTATCAAAGCTGCCTCTTGGCCAGCCCTAGAACTTGGGGGAAGATGCCATCGTAAGCTCGATGTAGGGCAGGAGCCACACTTCTCGATGTCTGAGGAACACACTCTCAGGCGCAATGGTTTCTTGGAATCTAGTCTCATTGGGTCTTTCTCCAAATGGGTTGGTTCTCCAGAGGCTGTTAGGAACTGGGCAGCAGAGGCATGGAACGTCAAGGACGGGCTGAAAATATCGCAACTGGGGGACACTCAATATCTCTTTCGTTTTGTCGACAAGTCTCAAGCATCAGAAATTCTTGTCAAAGGAAACAGGTGGTTCGATGGGAACTTCTTAAAGCTAGACAGATGGGTGGAGCATGATGGGTGTCTCGACCCTCGTTTCACCGGCGAATCATTGATGGTCAACATGGTGGGTCTCCCGGTGCATCTTTGGTGTCTTGACCTATTCAAGAAGATCGGGGAAATCTGTGAGGGTTTTATTGATGTCACTTGCAGCTTACACGATCTCTCGCGAGTGAGGATTGTGGTGAGGAAAGGGGGCAGAATCCCTATCTCCACTGTGGTGGAAGATGGCTACTAGAGTTATAGGGTTTGGTTGAGCCCTGAATTTCGCCCTATCTTTATGCCTGTGATAGTGGCCGAAGAAAAGGGAAGGTCAAATAGAAGGGAGGGGAGGGCTCACCGGATCATTGGACTAAGCCGGAATCAGACGTTAGATCGAAAAAATACGGGAGGTTTGAATTTGGGAGAAGAAGACAAAATTTTAACAGGAGTAAAAGACGTGAATGGGTTAGTGATGCGGGCTGGAAAGGCAGAATGGGCCGGTCCTCTTTTAACTATCATAGGGTCGAGCAAGATTTCAGCAAGTATAGGCCTGGGCCTCCACACATGGGCCCAACAACTTTTCCCAATTCTATTAGAATTGATCCCAAGGGGCCCAGATTATATCAAGCTGCGTCTGATAAGGCTCCTAAGCATATGGGAGCAGTCGCTCCTTCTTCTGCCAATGGTACCTCACACAGTGGTATTTCTTCACCAAGCACTAGTGACATGCGCCCCTCTTCGGCCACTGCTCCAGGAGCAGCACCGGCTAAAGCTGGTGGTGTTATTCCACGACCCCCCGCCTCTGATGGACCCATCTCCATCGCCCCCTCATTTTCACCTGTGCTTAGCTATGCTGAGGTTACAATACAAGCTCATTCCTCTTCTGGGGAGATTGTTGCGCTTGCAACAATTGATGTCAGTGGCGGGCCAGGGTAAGGGTAAGGTCTGCGTACACACTACCCTCCCCAGACCCCACTAGTGGGATTATACTGGGTTGTTGTTGTTGTTGTTGTATGCCGCCAAGTGCTCCATCACGATACCCTACCAGAGAGGCATGAATTTCAGAGGTTGGTGCCTCTCAAGGAAACGATGAGATCCACCCGGCATCTAAAGTTCCTATTGCTAGCAATGCTATGGTCTTGCATTCCTCCGGTAGGGGCAAGGAAAAGGTACTTACAGAAGACGCATGTCCAATTTCGTTACGGATTGGAGAAGGGGATATGTCATTCTGGATGGAGGATAAACTATTAAACTTTGGGAAGTTCTTAGGTGTTCCTTTTGAAGGGAAGGAAGATAGGGTGCTAGAACTGTTGAGGGAGATTGAGCAACAGTCTTTTTACGAAGGTGTAGGGAGGGAGTTGGGTAAAGGTGTTAAGCAAAATAACTTAGGGGATATAGTGGTGTATAAGAGAAGGTGTGTGACAGGGAGAAAGGGACTTCGGCTAGGGGGGTGGGAAAATGAGGGCTATTGTTACTTATGGAAGTTAAGATTCTTTCATGGAATGTGAGGGGCATGAATGATCCAAACAAAAGGGTCATCATCAAAGTGGGAGTTAGGGAGTGGGGTGCCAACCTAGTTTGTTTTCAGGAGACCAAAATGGAAATTTTGTCGGATGCGATCGTGAGAAGTGTCTGGGGAGGTAGTTGGGTGAAATATGACTGGGTCCCAGCAGCGGGAAGTGCCGGGGGCATTCTAAATGATAGAAGCTTAGAGGTAAAGGAGATTAGGAAGGGAGTTTTTTCTTTAGCAACTCTCGTCAAAGATAGAGTGAGTGGGGTGGAGTGGGGATTTGGGGGAGTGTACGGACCGGTAGGGGAAGGGTCCAAGGTGTCTTTCTGGGAGGAACTGGCCAATATTATGGGGGAATGGGACATTCCATGGGTTCTAGGGGGAGACTTTAGCACTATTAGATTCACGGATGAGAGATTAGGGTGTAATCTGATTTCAAGGGCCATGGAGGAGTTTTCTGACTTCATCAATAATCACTTTCTCATTGATCTTCCTCTGTCAGGGGAAAGGTTTACTTGGGCCAGGGCGGAGGATTCCAACTCAAGGTCTAGACTTGATAGATTTCTGATATCGCCCTCTTGGGATGAGCTGGTGCCGAATGTGCTGCAGATTCCTTTACCTAGGCTGACTTCGGATCATTTGCCTATCTTGCTAGATGGATGCAGGGGGAGGGGGTGCGTGTTCCCTTCCGATTCGAGAACATGTGGTTAAAAGTGCCAGGATTTGGTGACAAAGTGAAAGAATGGTGGACAAGCTACGGGGTAGCAGGGTCACCTTCATTTCGTCTGTCGAAGAAACTCAAATTGCTCAAGGGAGATATTATTAGGTGGAATAAGGAGGTCTTTGAGAGGGTAGAGGTCAAAATGAGGGAGCTTATGCATGAATTGGGGGAATTAGAGAGGGGAAGGGGCGAGGGAGCTAGATGAATCTGAGAAAGCGAGATTGGGTGAGGTTAAGAGGGAAATAGTCGAGTTAGCAATAGCGCAGGAGACTAATTGGCGACAAAAATCAAGGGCACTTTGGTTAAAGGAGGAGGATTCGAATACCAAGTTTTTTCACAGGGTTGCGGTTGCAAATCGAAGGAGAAACTTCATAGAGTCCTTAGTTGTGGATGGGGTGATGATTGAAGGAGAGGAGGAGGTAAAGGGGGCGATAGTGGGGTTTTATGAGAACTTATACAAAGAGGAAGTTAGTTGGAGGCCTACTTTGGGGGAATAGAGTTCAACCACATAGGGGAGGGAGACAGTGAGTGGCTAGAAAGAGCTTTCGAGGAGGAGGTGCACGATATTGTGTCGAGTTGTGCTGGTGATAAGGCCTCCGGGCT